>JAVMSB010000047.1:0-139899 GCA_031761475.1 Penicillium pancosmium | reverse complement strand
GCCCCTCCCATAAAACAGGTTGAGAGGAGGCTGGGTTTCAGATTGAAACCGTTATTTTCTTTTTTGCTTTCATTTTTTAAGCTTCCAATTCTCATTGCTCCTTGGTTGATGGTCCTGTCAGGCCGCGAAGCGATTAACATTGCATACAGGTACGGAGCACGGGAGTACATCCAGTCCAGTCCAATCCAATCTGCCCCGCATCCCGTCCGCATCGTATTGGGTTGTCCCCTAGGGTAGGGTATCTCTGTCCGCATTGGCCACTCATCTTTAGCCGGCGGGACTTCCTCGGAACAATTCTGACTGTTGGTCTCACCGTCTTCCCTCGCTGCCCAAGCTGTTGAGATAGACTAAGAACACTTTGACTCATAGTGCACTGCACAACCCACTTGGATCTAATTATGCCGATCGTCGGTCAAGCGACCAAGCGGTCTGATTCACTCTAATGACATTGACTAGGCTAAAAAAAGACATACGACTCATGGTGCCCGTCCTGACCAGCATGTGGGTCAAATCCATGCACCTCAAATCGAAATCACTGTACCACTCTATCTCTCCTCGCTATAGGCTTGGAAAGTTCTTTCAGAGACCAGAAACCGGCACTGCTCATAGACAGGCTTTATTCGAGACTTGTTATGGACCTACTTTTGCTACCCAGGGATATGTACCTCCATGAGATAGATAACTACTTGTTGATGCCTCGGGTTCACGAATAGGATAGCGCCACACCTAGCTCCGCTAGTAAGCAATAGCATCATCGATCGCATTGCATTATGTAGTACTGGTAGCACTCGAACTATATTATGGCGCTTTAAGTCGGCTCCGCTGGTTCTCTGATGCTTTGCATTAGAGCACAGCCTCCCATCTACAGAGGCAGACTGCGCCTAGGGACTATACGAGCTGGAGACTACTATGACGGCGAGTCTGACTCGTATTTGATTATCACGAGCAACGCAATAGTAGGGGCAGCTTATCAATATCTCGTACCGTTCAACGTATAGGAGAACTATCCAAAAATAAACGGGCGGAAATAAACAATTGATCATATCAAATCAAGTCAACCTCGTAATCTGGGGATTAAGCCCAGTCTAAACAGGGAAACCATTGTCTACACGGTCATCGAATATTTTCAATGAGTTGATTAGCAAAGAACATCCTCTGAATGGAATAGCGTCGATTCAATTTTCCAACAGGAAATTAACTGCTGTTGTTAGGAAGAAAAGCGAGCATTTAGCTCGAGGGTCAGTGGTTGATTGCCCGAATCTGGTCGTGATATCCAGAAGGCAACGGCGATGGCATCGGCAAGTGTCTAAGTTAGTTTAAGCAGGATACTAGTAGATATTCTCTCGGAATGCCCATAGATAACATGAACATGTGGGCTACATTTCCATTACCCACCAATCAATGCAACTGAGAAATAGAAGGCGGTTCGTCACGATCAAATATGACAACATAGCCCGCGTGAGCCTCACTTTGTCCATACGAGGATCCACCCGGGCACTGTCGGCTTACGATAACGAGGAAAATTAAACGAGTGCCGCCCCAGGCAGACTCAAGAAATAAGCGCCAAGGAAATCGTTCCTGGGTCCATTGTATACAATGAACCAGTCACGGGTCCAACATAGCCCCGTCCGGGCAAAAGGGCAACATTCACCTGGGCATGGATTCAAGTTATGTCCCTCGGTTCCAAGCGGGTTGAGGTCCAAGATAACCTTGAAATGAATTCGGAGACAGTCTTAGTACTAGGAAGATATAGTATATATACTTCGAATCAGACTGCTGTTTCTCCTATATCAAAATCACAGACTCAATCATCACACTGAAAGTACAACACATCATCTTTGCTGCAACCTAGCATTCATTCAAGGTTAGAACAAGTGAGACCTGATATCAATACCATGCTCCAAGCTTAACATCCCATACAGACTCAACATGGGCTGCTTCGGATTCTTCTCCAAGAAGAAGAAGGCCGCCGCCAGGGCTGAAGAAGACCGTCGCATGAGGGAGGAAGATGAAAAGCGACTCAAACTCCAGGAAGAAGAGGAGGCAGAACGGCGACGTATTCACGAAAGTGTGAAACAAAAAAGTTCCACTGGCACTACCGCAAAAGCCACACCCGCATATAAAGCTATTTCGCCACCGACATCCTCATATAATCGGTCATATAGAACCAATGGCTATTCTGGGGCCTATGCCGGTGGAGGAGGTGGTGACTCTGGCGGAGGTTCCTACGGTGGTGATTCGGGAGGTGGTGGCAGCTGTGGAGGAGGTGGCAGCAGTGGAGGAGGTGGTAGCAGTGGAGGTGGTGGTGGTGGAGACTAATCCATCTTACTCGAGTTCATTCTTTATGGTATGCAATAGAGATGATGAGGGTTGGTAGGAGGGGTGTCATCCGTGCTTTCGTTGTTATGATTTTACATGTTTGCCAACGGGATCGTTTCCATCCCATTTGCTATAGTTTTGACCAGCTTCTATACCATTTGTTATCCATGTGTTCCAAGCAGAGTCTACATTACAATTGGCTTCCTATGTAGGTACCAGTAACTACATTAAACTTACTCTGAGTGGCTGCTGAGCTTCACCCGAATTAGATAGAGTCGCTGGTCTATGCCAGCATTCTCTGGCTGCATGGCTGCCACGCCGAAGAAAGTTTGATACCTTGGAATACCTTGAGGAAAGCGACCAATAGTAGCCAAACAATTGACATCCAAAATGCTCCAAAAAAGGGTCAAGTTTTAAACGAGCCCTGTTGGAAAACATATTCATTGAGTTCATTCACAGTAATTCCAGCTATGTATCCAGACTCGAAGGGGTCATCAATCAGCAATAAAATATACATCAAAGAAAGGACAGGCCTAGTAAACATATCCAGCAGCCCGTCGAAAGTCATCTCACATCAAATAAACATTCCCGCAATTCCAACAGCAAAGCCAAACGCCAGGTCGTGCAAACTGGATGCCCGACGTGGGTGGGCTGCATTCCCACTGGTATCGCGCCCAGTCTCCGTCGCGGCCGTCGCGCAGTTTTGTATCTGAAGACCATGACAGGCCTTTGAGCTCAGGCTGGAACAAATCGAGGTCGCTTGTGCGGCTCCAGTGATTGCCTCCACAGTCACTCCTCCGCCATTTCCGCCAACCGTTACCCCGTAACGACCCATTAAGTTTCCTGTGCACTGGGTATATTCTGACTGACACTGAGAGTAGTATGAAGAGCAGCTCTCTGCGTTTCCGATGGTCGTAGGTATGTAGACGAATGGGTATGCCCCGTCAATTGTCCCATCGGTCATCGTGGCAGTCGTGCCGGTAGCTGTGGTAGTGGCAGAAGTACCATGCGGGGACATGAAAGAACTGCCTGTCTCAGTGCCGGTAGATGTCCCTGTCAAACTGCCCGTGCAGCTTGCGCCGGTCCGACAGCAAGCGATATTGTCCGCGGCGTCCGTCGTGCAGCGTGACCCGCTCTTACAGCAGGCATCTGAGTTACCCAGATTTGAGCATGGGTTGTAGCCGCTGGGACAATTGTCGTCATCTCGCCTCAGCAGTCGGAGTACCTCGAGGGCTCTCTTGTTGGATTTTCCTTGTTCCGGGGACGAGAAGGGCTCTGTTTCTACCGATAAGACGACCGTGGGTATGAGTGTGGCCCAGACGCCGATCCACCATGTTGCCCGCATTCTTGTGATCTGGGAGGGGAATTTGGCGGGGTGCGACCGGGTGATTTAAGATCGATGCTTCAAATTATTTTCTGCTTGGTTCAATCGGCGCCAAATCGCATTGTTGGAGGGTAAGGAAGGTAAGGTAGCCGTGAGGTGAGGGTGAGGGTGAGGGTGAGGGTGAGGGTGAGGGTGAGGGTGAGGGCTTATCCAAAGTGTCGACGGATGTCAACAGACTACCCAAACAAGTAAGATTAGCGTAAGGAAACGGCGCGCAGAGCGAGACAAGCTCATTCAATGAGCTCATGGGATTAGGGTATTTTACCGACAAGGCCAGAGGTGAGGTCTTCGAGAAGTAAATCAGACCAAAAAAATGACAGAGGTCGGTGTTTGGGATGGATGGGGATGATGTAGGTACAGCCGATTCTCCTTCTCCACCGGGCGCCATCCTGCCACAGCAACCAGTCACCACTCACCACTCACCAGTCGCACGATGCCCAACCAGGCCCAGCCTTCCAGCCATCGCGGATTCGATATTAATGTGGCACAACTTCTTTACTAACTCCGTACAGAGTACTGATCCCGGTAAACAATGGCAATCTTGACTCTTTATCAATTGATCGGGCTTGTCTCACGAAATGCCCTCCCATTGGGCATGTCCATCTCTACCTAACGCACTCCGTTTTGCTGGTGCGACGAGAGTTGTCTGTCTCACCGACTGCATGGGAAACAATTCCTTCTCTGCACACCGCACCATCAACGCAGTCTTTTTTCTCTCCCATCGAAACGGCCTGAATACTCGTATCCACTACGATGGCCTCGACCTCCGACTCGGTGATCCCTGTCGTGGATTTTGCCAAGTGGACCTCTGGCGGGTCAAGTCGTCTGCAAATCGCTCAGGACATCGTCGCTGCTTGTAAGAAAGTGGGGTTCGTGTATATCGTCAATCACCCTGTGCCAGACCACCTTGTCGACGAGGCCTTCTTATGGTCTCGACTTTTCTTTGATTTACCTCAAGAGGACAAGCTCAAGGCACCTCATCCAGATGGATGGGCTGTTCACAGAGGCTATTCCTGGCCGGGGCTGGAGAAAGTCTCGCAGGCAATGAGTACGACTAATGACCAGGAACAAGCCCAGCAGTTGAGAGAGATACCGGACATCAAGGTGAGTTGAGTAGCAACAGAAGATTTGCTCAGCGAAAAGCGTGAAGATCTGGTATCGTATGCAACCCCCCGCTGACTGCCAGCAGGAGAGTTATGACATTGGCAGCGACCAGAATTCGTCGCAGCCCAACCAGTGGGTTCCAGACGAAGTGCTCCCAGGTTTCCGTGATTTCATGTCACGGTTTTATTGGGAATGCTTTGTCGCTGGAGGCGAGATATTACGCGCTCTCGCTATCGGCCTGGAACTGGAAGATGAGAACTATCTTTTGGAGAAACACTCGGGACATAACAACCAACTACGCCTGCTCAACTATCCTCCAGTTCCAGCCGAAACCTTAGAGAACGAACGAGCAGCGCGTTGTCCTGCGCATACGGACTGGAGCTCGATCACGCTACTCTTCCAGGACGACTGCGGCGGGCTGGAAGTTGAGGACGTGACGAGTCCTGGCAAGTTCGTTCCCGCGACGCCTATCAAAAATGCCATTGTCATGAACGTTGGCGACCTACTGCAGAGATGGAGTAATGGTTAGTGGGCTGTGTTGTCTGACGTTGTCATTGTCATTGTCAATGCGTACTAACGAGTTCAGATCATCTACGATCGACTAGCCATCGTGTTACTCTACCGCCTCTATCGGATCGGTTCGAAGGCGAACAACGCATGACTCGTAGACGTTTTTCCATTCCGTATTTCCTGGCGCCGGATCCTGATTCTGTGATCGCGTGCATACCATCTTGTATGGGGACTGATGAGCCGGCCAAGTATGAGCCGATCACACAAGCTGGTTATAATCAGATGCGTGCGTCCATGCAGTATTAACAGAGAGTACGATAGTCAATTTATTCCTTCAAGTTCAAGTTCAAGTTGTTTCGAGTCTTCCATTTCAGTTCAATGAATAGTAGTAGTAATACTAGTAGTACTGGAAGTATATATATCCTTTCAAGTTGGGGCATTATCAACTTCAAGTTCAAGTTGGCCATAGACTGGCACCTTCCGTCTCCATCACAGCTCGACCACTCCTCAAGCTTCATCTCTACTGAATTCATGATTTTCTCGCTTTTTTCTCACAAGAATCTACTTCTCTACTGTCCATTTCTTGCCTGCAGAATCCCACTTGTCTCATATACCTCATTCCTGTCGATCCCCACCCCACTTACTAAGACCGCTTGGCGTCCGGGCGCGATGGATCCACGACGGGCGCGCGTCCCTCAACCCTGCGACCCTGATCGCGTGGCCACCATGTACGGCGAATTGGGCAACAAATTGGTAGGTGGTGATGAATCCAGCAAGAATTGGGAACTTCCAGAGCCCACTGGCATGGAACTAACTGAAGTGACCCAGGTCCAACATGCGAAGCGCACTCAAGCCCTCGCCCATCTCCCGCCCTACCAAACCGAAATCGTTCGCGCCGTGACTCGCGAAGTGCGCGACCTAGACCGAGATGTAGCCCGTCTCCTGGACCCCTTTGACGGTGCCTTCAACCCGTCCGCTGACCCGGCTGTTGCTTGTGCACTGCTCGTGGACCATCTGTGCATGCGCCGGAATAAACGCTGTCTCCTGGCGTATCACCGTGTACGGACGGAGAAATTGGAAGAGCTCTGCTGGAATGGAGTGGATATCTTGGAACAGCAGCAGCCGAGTGAATCCTCCGAGGACCGGGGCCAGATGCAGGGCGCTGGCGGCCATAGCTCTCTCAGCCCGGAGGAGGAAGAATACTTTCGTCAGTATGGCGATATGCTGGCGGCGTATAAGGGACAATGGACGGATGTCGATTTGACGGGGACCTTGGAGCCGCCAAGGGATCTTTTTATTGATGTACGCGTCTTGAAGGATGCGGGGGAAATCCAGACGGAATATGGGTAAGTTGATTTTGCTCTTTGGTCCTTTCCTTTTGGGGGGCATTACAGTGAGCCAATGGCTGATTTATTTTCATGACAGGGTGATCAACTTGACCAAGAATAGTCAGCTCTACGTTCGCCAGGGCGATGTTGAAAGGCTGATTGCGCAAGGTTTTCTCGAGCGATTGACCTAGGTAGATTTTGGAGGAATTGGGGCGTGGCGTGGCACGACGAGAGGAGTTCTTTGGACCTATTGAGATACCCCGCCATGGGATGGCGCTGAAATTTTGAATGTGATGCATTATGATATTTTTTTCTGTTCGATCGTGTCGAGTATGTCGAGCATGAATCAGTGGCGGCTTGGCCAACGCAATCTACTGCGGAGAAGACCGATCTCGGCCCTTTTTTATGTATGGAGTGTGCCTTGTCATTCGTTCATGGCTCGCGTAGAATATTTCGCAGGAGTAGACTATGGATGCAGATACATGGACTGATGAGATAAAAAGCAAACATCTCGTCAAGCTTTTGTGTAAGACGTTGAATTTGATGCATCGGGTGGATATCAATGGCTGCAGGGGGTCAGGGATCCAATCCGGAATGGGGATGGGGGGCCGGCAATTCTCACAGCAATGGGTTGAGAGGAGGCGAGCACGACACCTGAGTACCAGTTAGTAGTTGGTTGAAATCTGTAGGTAATCTGTAGCTAAGGCTGGCCCCTGTTAGCGTGGGCTGATAAGTACCAAACTAACTGTAGAGAGTTAGCTGAAGTATACCACACCTTTAGGGTACCTTAGGGTACCCTCCCACCTACAGGTCAGGTCCGCAAATGGGTTAGTGTGTGATAAGGCGATAACGCGGGCTAAACCGCTTGGCTCTTATCACCGAGAATTTCCTTGGAACCCTCCATGAACCTTAGTCAATGCGCCAAATAATCCACCCTGCTTGATAATTTCCCTGATAATCCGGTGATCGTCGATCAATCGATTCTTTTATTGACAGCACCTCCCACAGCAGCGCAACGCGCTGCCTCTCAACTTTTACCAATGGCCCGTTGAGCCTTGAGCCACCCCAGATCGCCCCGTTGCGTCATTCGTCCTTTGCCTCCTAACGCCGCTGCATGCGCTAGCGGGATTGTGGTCGATAATCTGCCAATCTTGGCCCATCTGCGCCAGCCGTTGCGCAACTGCAATTATGGGAGTGCTACAGCCACGAGCTCGTCGCGACTCCCGAGCATCGGCCCTATCACATCGTAATTGGGGCTTCGATCGCGATGCAGACTTCTCCGTTCAGTCGTCCTCACTGGTGGAGCACGCCAACGCAAACCTTGGCAGCTCCCCCGGTGCCGGCATGGAGGCTTCAAGCTATAACAGCTCTAGTCTACGCACTCCAAGCCGCTCCTTCGTTCACCGTTCCTTCAATACTCCTACTGGTATGTTGCACTGTAAACCCCCTTTAACAGGCTTAATTACTTTGGTTCCCCCCGCATCCTTTTTCCGTCTTCACTCAATGCGCCCGAGCGATTTACTGACCACTCAAATCCCTCCAGACCCGGCTCACTATGCCACCGATAGTCTCCGGGAACAGACTGCGGAGCTTGCTACCTACGGTTTATCGTTGAATAAAAAGCCCTCGCGGGGACGAACGAGCTTGCCTCCAGGTCTAGATATCTTCCGGGAGCAAAATCGACTCCATCCACCCGGTCCCAGCGGCTCACAGGATGCCATCGCCAGTTCCTATCCCACTCTAGGAGAAACTTCTGTTGAGTCGGATGCTGGTCCGGCAGATCCCTCTCCTTCGTCTTCGGCTCTCACCGATATGATGCGTGATCCATACCCGGATCTAATGGATGAACATGCCAAACCGATTGAAGAGACACCATTTCCGCCGTTACCGACCATTCTAGACGAACCCGAGCCGCGAGACTCGGAAAGAACCTCGTTATTATCCAAAACTCGATCCAGGTCACCTCATGGCTATGGAGCGGTCGAAGACATTGAGAATCAGGGCTTTACAGCCCCACGACCAGCCAAGTTCTTCGCTAAAGGGACGGCGAATGTTGCCAAGTGGACCAGGATACTATCCAATCCAAAGTCCTGGGATAGACGTGCGATTTGGCAGGAAGGAGTTGTTCACCCGCTCAGTCTAATCCCTGCGGTCCTGCTAGGCCTTCTCCTCAACATTCTTGATGCCTTGTCCTACGGAATGATCCTATTCCCGCTGGGAGAGCCGCTCTTTGCTCATCTCGGCGCTGATGGAATCTCCATGTTCTATGTCAGCACCATCATCTCACAGGTGGTATTCTCATGTGGAGGCTCGATCTTCAAGGGAGGAATCGGAAGCGAGATGATTGAGGTTGTGCCATTCTTTCATCAGATGGCGTTTACCATCCTTGCCCGGATTGGCAATGACAACCCTCAGTCAGTATTGGCGACAACAATTTTAGCTTTCTCGGTCAGCTCCGTCTTGACTGGGTTGGTATTCTTCCTAATGGGTGTTTGCGGGCTCGGCTCGCTCATTGGATTCTTCCCTCGTCATATCCTTATCGGTTGCATTGGTGGTGTCGGTTATTTCCTCCTTGCAACCGGAGTCGAGGTTTCCGCCCGCTTGTCCGGCTCGCTCGAATACAACCTTACTACCTTACAGAAGCTCTTTCACCTCGACACTTTCCCACTTTGGATGATACCCCTGTCTCTTGCGATCTCCCTCCTCATTATGAAGCGTTTCATTCGATCAACATTCCTCGTTGGCACTTATTTCATGGTGGTTGCGGCTTTATTTTATGTCGTTATCTTATGCGCGAGTATCCCAATGGACACTCTGCATCAGAAAGGATGGGTCTTTGATGCACCATCATCGAACAATCCGTGGTACCACTTCTATACCCTTTATGGTGAGTCGATGCTTGTGCCTTTCCCAATTGCAGATTCAAGTTGACTGACCTCTTACAAGACTTCTCCGCCGTCAACTGGACCGCCTTCGCCGACACGATCCCGGCAATGTTTGCTCTGACATTCTTCGGGGTTCTTCATGTGCCTATCAATGTGCCAGCACTTGGCATCTCGACAGGGGAAGATAATCTCAATGTGGACCGAGAGCTTATGGCACATGGTGTGACCAATGCCCTCTCGGGATTTGCTGGGAGCATTCAAGTAGGTTACCTCCACTTTTAAATTTGGTCTTCCAACCAAACTGACACGAACAGAACTATCTTGTGTACACAAACAGCTTGATGTTCATTGCTAGTGGTGGATCCTCCCGTTTGGCTGGACTCATGTTGGCTGCAGCCACGGCAGGAATCATGGTCGTGGGCCCGGTGATCATCGGATACATTCCTGTAATGGTTGTCGGGGCTCTGATTTTCCTCTTGGGTATTGAGTTACTCGAGGAGGCATTGGTAGACACATGGGGGAAATTATCGCGTCTTGAATACTTGACGGTATGTTTCTCAGACCTCGCCACACTAGAGCTACAGGTAACTGACTGGTATAGGTCGTGATCATTGTCCTCACTATGGGGGCTGTGGATTTCGTAATGGGAATTTTGGTTGGAATTATTCTGGCCTGCGTCAACTTTGTGGTACAGACGTCTCGCAAGTCTGCCATTCGAGCAACTTTCTCTGGAGAAGTTGCCGGCTCGACCGTCCGTCGCCCTCCGATTCAACAGCAATTCTTGCATGAAGCTGGACAACAGACGCTCATAATGAAATTGGGCGGTTATCTCTTCTTCGGCACGATTGTGAATGTAGAGAACACCATGCGGGGACTAATTGAAGAGGAAGCATTCGAGAAACAACCGATTCGGAACTTGATTCTAGACTTCTCCCGCGTCTACGGGCTGGACTTCTCGGCTGCCGAGGCCTTCACACGCATCAATCGCGTTCTGCGCAAACGCAATGTCCAGACGGCCATCTCCGGTCTTGATATCGAGGGTGAGGTCGGCAAGAGTCTACAGAATGTGGGTTTGTTTGAGTCCGACTCAGGCGTACCGATCTTCGAAGATCTTAACTCAGCCCTCGAATTCTGCGAGAACGATTATTTGAAAGTCTTCTACAGCCGCCAAGAAGCCCTCCTCAGTACACGCACCGGCACCCCAGATACCAACAACGATAACCACCTCCAAGTCCCCATTCCCGTATCCGTCCCATCACTCTCTGGAGCCAGCCCCAGCCTCGCAGACAACATCGTCGGCTCCCCTCGAGGCCAATACCTACAACGAGTCGCAACAACCACAATTCGCGAACACGAACAAGAAACAACCCTCATGGCGGCTCCAGCCTGGTCCGCCATGCGCCAACCCCTCCCCCTCCTCCTCCAAACCTTCCAAGGCCTCTCAACCCAAAACGAAGATTTCTGGTTCCCGGCCTGCGCCTACTTCTCGCGCGAGTCCTTCCCCACCGGCGCAACCTTGTACCATGAAGGCGACATCCCGCGCGCCTTTTACCTCCTTGAATCCGGCATGCTGCGCTGCGAGTACGAGCTTCCGCAGGGCCGGTACTTCGAACTTGTCGTCGCGGGCCGGCCCTGCGGCGAATTGCCGTTCTTCAGTGATACACGCCGTACGGCGACGGTCAAGGCGGAACATGAGTGTATCGCTTGGTCTTTGAGCGATGAGCGATGGAAGGCATTGCAGGAGAGTGAACCTCGCATTGCTCGTGAACTGTTGACTGTTAGCTTGAAGCTGACGACTGAGAGGATGGATTGTATCACCTCGTGAGTTTTTTCTCATATTCCTTGTTCCCTTACTAGGTACCTTGAATTTCCATTTGAACTTAAACTAACCTGCTCGTTCATCCAGATACGTGTTAACGATGGCTGCTTGAGATCTTCCAATATTAGATTGACTCTCTGGCTCACTTCATGTTTTGCTAGTTATCCCATTTATTAATTGACTGGGGGGACTTTTGAGTGAAAATACATTTTAGGTGGAAGCTCTGCATATTCGACTGCTTCTTGTTTGTACATTTTCATAGCTACATATCCTTCATAGAGCATGGTACATGACGCTTTTAATAGCAATATTGAATTCTCAATAATTACAATTATAGGTATAGGTACACAAAAGAAAACCGTAAATTTTCGTTATGAAGTAGTGGCCCCCGAATGGAAATAATCGTCACGGCAGGGCTAGACTGGGTTCCGAGATTCAAGTTGGTATGCAAAGCTGGGTCCGTGGAGCTAAAAGAGAAGCCATGTCCCTCGGGGGGAAGTGAGGAGGGCATTCGTACACCTGGGTAGGGTTAAAGGGTAAAATTTCCGAAAGAAATAAGATGAGACGAAGGAGAACGAAAAGAAGAGCTACAATATGTCATGTCAATCAGAATCATAAATTATCCCCGTACTCGTTCTCCACTTTGAGGAATTCAAAGGGGCTTCGTTAAGGAACTCTTTTCTATATACTACTCTGTGCTGAGAGCAAGGCATGCGTCGACAGCTAGACCAACTCTGTCAGAAAGGTTAGTAACGAATGTATATTACACAAGTTGGGGGAATTAGAGTAACTCACCTTCCCTCCTTTATCTTCACCACGTCATCAATAACATCGCGGTCTAGGTTGGGGAACATGTTCGACAGCGTCTCGACGACATTATTATGTTCGGCGCGCTGGATGCGCCGTGCCTCGGCATCTTCTGCACTAGCTTGACGAGCTGCTGCGTCTTGGGCGTCGAGGACGCGCGTCAAATTCTTCTTTGCGCCTTCTTGCGGGAATGGACGCTCGTCGCCAGAGCGTCCCCCTTCGCTACTGGAGCGCGGGGGTTGATACACATTTGGCGTGAGACGAGGCGGCGCGGGAGCTGGTTGGGGGGTAGCGGCTGGTTGAAGAGGCCGATCTTGAGGGGTCCCGACATCAGTTTCATCGGAGAACATGCGGCCGATTGTGGAAAGGGGTTTTTGGATGGTTCTTAATAGGCCAGCGACCGGTGCAGATGTGTCATCGTCGCTGGATTGAGATGCATCTTTACGGCTCGGCCCAGGCTGGACAGGGCCAGACTGGGGCGGGCCGCGCGGGGTCGTGGGCTGGTTTAAGGGCTTTTCATGCATGGATTCATGCTCGCGGTTCTTCTCTGCAATTGCCAGAACTGCTGCTTCGACATGGCGCTCAAATTCTTCATCGCTGACGGTGAGACTTGTGCGGTCTAGCGTTTCAATAAACTGGACGGCTCCGGACTGCGACGGATATTAGCCATCGAAGCATTCGGAACGGGGGAGAAATTCCGTATGTACTTACCAGGGATGACAGATAATATCCGGCTTCACCGCCAAGCTTTTCTTGGTTGCGGAATCGCAGGATGTATTGAATATTAGAGACGAGATGGTCTGGGTTCGCATGCAACACCACGTAGATAAGGAGTGGAACGAAGGAATCGGCCGAGGTGTCGGACTTTTTAGAGTTCTTTAAAAGACCAAAAATAACCTTGCAGCAATTCAAAATGCAGATGACCTTATCCCGCGGTGCTCGGTAGCCATTAATTTTTAGTAGCTCTAAAGATTCGGTAAGAAATCGCCTCAGATCGGGTTGGGGAACCACAGCATCACTTACCTTGTTGAGCAAGGTTCAAGAATCGACGCCCACTGCCGCTCACAACAGGTATATCTAGGTGTTCTTCGCTGACCCAACTGTATATGCGAATCTTCTGCGCCAAGATATCATCACGCTCAATATCTTCCTGGTGTTGACCACGCCGCCAAGGACCATGGGCTCTCTCGATCTCTCTTCGTCGACTGCGGCTAGCACTTCTGGGAATGGTGGGTGGGGCTGGGATCGCCGGTGCAAATGTTTGGGAGTATAGGCGGTTCATGACGAGCTTTTCCATCCCCTCCTTGGCGTTATCAAATTCGCTATCCGACACATCACGCCACACCTCACATATGGCCATTTTATTTGTGATAAAAGCCAGAAAATCGCTGATGATTTTGACTTGTTCATGAACCATCCACTGTCTCTTTCCGAATTCCATAAGGAATGATCGCAGGAACTTGGCCACCGGGTCGGCCGTTCGGTGACGCAGTTGCTCCAGGAAGCGATGGAAATCAAACCTCTGATCGGGTTCGGGCTCGGGTGGAGGTGGGACCGTTGAAGAAGATGACTGTCGCCTCATTGCAGGCGGTTCATCGTAGCCGCCGGGGGTATGATGATGCTGAGATGCGGGTGAGGGGTGCTTAAGGCTCGGTGGTGAGGCAGCCGTAGATCCAGTTGACGTGGGCTGTACAGGTTCTAGACTTGACTTGCGAGGTGGAAAGTAATGTTGGTGGCCACGAAATTGCTCGGCGAGCTCTAGCCGGGGAGACATGATCTCCTGTTGATCAGTAGTTCGCGCGGGGTCTTGAAATTGACCCATGATGCTCTGGATCTCCGGCTGTGAGCCATTATCATCATCCCGAGGCTCATCTGTCTTCCTAGCTTTCTTCGACTCTGGGTCACTATCTCCAGGCACGTCTGGGAGCTCTTTCTCGGAGCTTGGAGCAGAGGTGGCGTCGTTCGCCGACGGTATTGTGAGCGCCAGGGGGTTCGTGGAGTTCACGTAGGCATCGTCTTTTTCGGGAGGAGGAGGGGGAGGGGGAGTATTTGCTTGGGATACAGGCGCAGGCACAGACTCCGACACATTCTTCGCTGACACTGATAGCCCTTCCATTTGTCCCGCCAGCGGGTCCGGCTGAGGCGGGACTAGGTCGGGCGAGTCTGTAACCTTCATGGAGTCGTCCTTTGAATCATTCATATTTTGAGGGCGGCTATGGTCCGCAGGTGATTCTGCGTTCTCGTCGTTCTGTTGCGGGCTCTCCTTCGAGGGGTCAAGCTGCGTCGGCGTTTCGGGGAGGTCGGTTGGGGGCATAGTAGAAGCCTGGGACGCCTCCGGGGCGGGCTGATCGTCCCCCTTCCCTACGGGCGGGGAGGCGGAGAGCTCTGTGGTCGACATATGCTATATTCGGCATGCAGACCTCGACGACAGGTTCAGGGCGATCTCGAAAGGGCGTGTGGGGGAGTTGAGGCTCACTGTTGATGAGCGGATCATCATTGGGCCGAGGTCAGTCCAGCTCCGTCATGGCTTACACGCTGGATGGAATAGTTATATAGTGGAGTTTAGCTTGTTTATTTTGATATTTAGTAATTAATATTCCCAGATCCACTCACTATTACTCACTTTCTCCTTTTATTCAAACTGGTTGTATCTTGTCCTGCGTCGACAAATACTACTAGTACTAGACAAACTTACAGTAACTAAAGATGACTAAGAATCGCGGGTGGCATCAAAAGGGAAAAGTCCACCACGACAAACACATCCCCTCGCCTCCATTGCAGGCACTCCCCCAATCATGTGTGGGATATTCTTTTCGATATCGACAAAATACACCCCACCGACAGAGGAGACTAACACTCTGCTCCAAAAGCGAGGTCCCGACAGCTGCCAAAAGCATGCGGTGCACAAGGGAATCGCGACAAAAGATGGATTGTCGCAGCCCCTGTCTCACCACCTCACATTCATATCGACGGTCCTCGCGTTACGAGGAGACCATATTTACAACCAGCCACTCGTAGACCCCGCCACAGAGTCAGTACTTTGCTGGAATGGGGAAGCATGGAGGATTTCCGGCGAGCGGGTCCAAGGCAATGATACGCAGCAGGTCTTCAAATTGTTTTTGAATGCCGTGAGCTGCGATCGTAAGAAGGCCCTTGGTGGACTGGCCAATGCTGTTGCAAGTATTACTGGGCCCTTTGCTTTTGTGTTCTACGATGCGATCAATTCACGGGTCTTCTTTAGCAGAGATTGTCTGGGCCGGAGATCTCTCCTGCAAGGCTTAGATGAGGATGGAGCTCTGAAGATTTGCAGCCTGTGTGATGGATCTTCAACTACATCCTTTGAAGAGGTTGGCACCAGTGGTGTGTATATGATCGACCTTGAAGCACAGCAAGATCCGCTTTCTGCTTTCAGTGGAAGATATAAGATTGAGACCCTGCCCTGGAGCTCTGAATCCTCACCCCCAGAGGGACATCTTGTTGGTCTCCATCTCATCGTGGTTATAACGGCAGCTGACAAATTTTTAGAAAAGCCCAATACCACCAATGAACATGTCTATTCCGGAGACACAGCCCCCGTCATTAACCTTGGAGACCGAGGCTATCATAGACCTTCAGTCCAGACTCCGTCAATCACTGGCTCTTCGAGTTGAAAATGTTCCTGAGCCTCCAAACTACGTCAAGGGCAAAAGTGCGAAAATCGCAGTCCTCTTCTCTGGCGGACTCGACTGCACTCTCCTTGCCAGGCTCTCACACGACATTATTTCACTCGACGAACCCATCGACCTACTCAATGTCGCTTTCGAAAATCCACGAGTAGCCGCTGCTGCAGCTAACTCAAATCACCAATCTTCATTGTCATCTCCCCGAAGCCCCTGCTCAATCTACGAAGCATGCCCCGATCGCATGACAGGCCGTTCGGCTTTTGCCGAACTCCAAAAGACCTGCCCAGGGCGCACCTGGCGTTTTGTCGCCATCAACATTCCCTATACCGAAACCCTTGCACACAGAGACCAAGTCAAGCGTCTCATGAGACCCCACAACACTGAAATGGACCTCTCTATCGCATGCGCCCTGTACTTCGCATCGCGCGGTCAAGGCACATGCTATACTTCGTCCTCGGACCCTAGCATACCATCAGAAGACATCTACACAACCTCCGCACGCGTTCTCCTCTCTGGCCTCGGTGCCGACGAACTCTTTGCGGGTTATGGCCGTCACGGCGTCTCTTTCAACCGCAACGGTTTCGAAGGACTGGTCGCTGAGATTTATCTCGACGTCAGCAGACTCGGACAGCGCAATCTTGGTCGTGATGATCGAGTTCTGTCGCACTGGGGCCGCGAAACACGGTTCCCATTTCTAGACGAAGATTTCGTTGCGTGGACGCTCCGCATGCCGGTCTGGGAGAAATGCGGATTCGGTCTTCCAGAGCCTATTGTCAGCAATGGCGAAGATCAAGCTGGAATCACAGCTGGTATTGATACCGAGAAGATGTCTCTTCGTCTTGTAGCGCTTCGGTTGGGCCTGCAGCAGGTTGCGCGTGAGAAAAAGAGAGCTATTCAATTCGGTGCAAGGACTGCCAAAATGGAGAAAGGTCGAACAAAGGGGACTGATGCGTTGAGTTGAATCTCTTTTCCCGTCTATACATTCTACTTCCTTTCTCCTTGATACCCCACTTCTCTACTTTCTTCGATTCCCCTTTTGCTGTTGACGCATGTCCTCGAGACTTCCCAGTCTATAATATAGACCCAATCCAGCGATGATGACAAACCATGGAATCAGATACTTCTGAGACCCCATCCCTCGCCCACCCTCTCTTGCTTACATTCTCTTCCTATATGAGTCCTCGCTCGCATGTACACCTGTCTTCATCCTCTCAGAGTAACAGCAGTCCCAGGACGGCGTGTAGCTCGGGCTGGGTTTGACTACGGCGTGTGCGCTTTTTCTCACGGGTTGGAATGGATGGGAGAGAGAACCGGGTTGGAAGGGTTGGCGGTTCATGAGGGTGCAAAAGGCAAGTCTGAGCTGATTTAACCATAACTCGAGGGAATATGCTGTCTAGTAGTAAGATAGAAACACATAAAATCATGAGATAGTATGTCCTTCTCATTCTAATAGTGAGCAGTTAACCGTGCCAGTGGTACCAATAGTGGATCGCGTGCCTCATAGATGGGTTTTTGTGGCCCATAACCAGGTTTTTATTGCCTGTTCTAAGCCATCATTTAAAACGAGAAAATCATTTTTCGCATTTAGCTCAAAGTTTTCACCAAGTCTACTTTCCGTTCTCCTCTTGCAACTTGAACTTGCCCTAATTACTAGTATCGGATAATACTCCGCCCCGATTCCCGAGATATGTCCCGCCGAATGACTCATCTATAGAATGAGCTTTCTAGATCCTGAAAAGTTTTTGCGTTCTTATATATTCTTAAACTCGCGGAGACATCTTTAATATCCCTTAATACGACTACTATCCAAGGTCAATGGTGGAAAGATCCAAATCACACCTCCCTTGAACACGCCGAAATGTCATCTGAATCGTCGTTCGACGTCCTTGTCACCGGCTCATCTGGCCATCTCGGCACAGCTCTGATGCTGAGTCTCCCATCCCTAGGCTTCAAACCCCTAGGCATCGACATTATCCCCTCACCAACAACGACACTTGTCGGCTCAGTCAGTGACAGGGCTTTCATTGCGTCGATTTTCGACTCAAATACTATCAAGCACGTTCTGCATGCCGCAACTCTACACAAGCCACACGTTGGCAGTCACAGCAAAGAAGAATTCATCACAACAAATATCACCGGCACACTGATCCTACTCGAGGAATCATCCCGATTTGTCGATCAAATCGAGAGCTTCGTCTTCTTCAGCACGACCAGCGCTTTCGGTATGGCGTTAAGTCCCAAGCCTGGAAACCCAGCTGCCTGGATCGACGAAGAGGTTGTTCCCGTGCCGAAGAATATCTACGGCGTGACGAAAGTTGCGGCGGAGGAGATGTGCGCATTGATGCAAAGAACGAGCGGGATGCCTGTGTTAGTTCTTCGCACGAGTCGGTTTTTCCCCGAGGAAGACGATGATGAGGATAGACGTGCGGCTATGAGTGATGAGAATCTGAAGGTATTAGAACTGGCGTATCGAAGAGTTGATATTGAGGATATTGTCGGTGCGACGGTTTGCGCGATGGCGAGGGCGAGAGGGATTCGGTGGGGGAAGTATATTATCAGTGCGCCGCCACCTTTCAGTCGTGATGTTAAGACGCTTGATGCTTTGAGTCGGAGTCCTGCGGAGGTGGTGAGTAAGGTTTCTCCTGATGTTGATTCGGTGTTTAAGGGGAAGGGGTGGAAGCATCTCGGGAGGATTGATCGGGTTTATGATTCCAGCAAGGCTGTTGCTGAGTTGGGGTGGAATCCGAAGTTTACATTTGCCGGGGCTGTGGATAGGTTGATGCGTGGCGAGCCATGGCGGAGTGACTTGACGGCGAGGGTGGGCAAGAGAGGATATCATGCTGTGAGCACTGGGGTGTATACAAAGAGAGAAGTATAGTAGGGTTGAAGAACTGGCCCATTCACGTCTTACTTTGTAAAGAAGATACTCTAGACAATCGCCGCTATTCACAAGGTCGGATTGGCGTCAACCTGAGGGTGTGCGACCAAAAGAGCTAAGTTTACTAATCTCTACTGCATACAACTTCAGGACAAAGTGAAAGAGAAGACTCAATTTCAAATTAACTAATCAAATAATAGCAAGAGCCACGAGTCAATCCACTCGTTGTGGCGAGGGAGACAATCAGAACCGGCTGAAACAATTTAAAAAAAAACATATTAGGAGAAAGGAATTGTAGCAAATGTAACAATGACGTCTCTGGTCATGTCGAACTTTTTGAGAGATCCAAAGAGGCAAGGCTCTGGCATCTCTTGGAGACGTCGGGGATATTAATAGGCTTGACCCATTAACCCCCGCGCCCATCAAACCAATTTTGCCGGAAAAGAAAAGAAAAGAAAAACACAAAATATCACGAAACAGAACACATGTTCGGATGAAAGAAATGACAAAGAGCTTTTAGAATGTCCATGAGTTTCACTGGAACTTCTCCTGGATACGGAGCTGAGCCTGAAGCTTGGCAATGGTCTCGTCACGGTCGGTGATCTGCTTGCGCAGCTCACTGATGGTGCGCTCGGCAGAGGCTTGACGCTCCATCTTCTTGGCACGAGACTTGCGGGCGGCTTCGGTGTTACGAGCACGCTTCGCGGCGATAGGGTCGGCCGGGTCGAAATCGACGGGCGACAGCTCCTTGCGCGAGCGGCTGATGCCAGATACACTAGAGTGCTTGGTGTGGCCAGTTGCGGGGATAGGAGAGGCCTTGGCAGATGTCACGCGCTTGGGAGCAGGCGACATCGGCTCGGGCTTCGGGTGTGTCTCAGCGAGAGCAGCAGCAACATCGAACTGGGCGTCAAACACGTTGCCTCCAGCGGAAGCATCGTGGAAGAGTGGGGCCCAATCCTCCTGACCCATGTAATCCACATCAGTGAATAGCGGGGAAGGGTTCTGGCTGAAAGTAGCAGGCGAGTCGTAGGGAGGAGTGCTCAGATCAGTGAAAGTGCCCGAAGGAGGCACCGAAGCGTCAAACATCAGATCCTTGGGCGAGATAGTGCCCGTGGGAGCGACGGGAGAGAAGGCATCGGCCTCGTGGCCCAGCGGGAGCTGGCCAAGGTCGAGGGGAGAACCCATGCCGGTGTGAAGGCCGGTAGAGGGGAAGCCGAAGAGATCGGCGTCGGGGTCTGAAGGCGGGGTGTGAGCAATAAATTCGGAGGAATCAGAGTCAGAGTCTGAGGGGAAATTACCTGTGAAGTTCGGAGCGGACATATTGCGGCGGGATGCCAAGTAGTGTTGTTTCTTTTTCTCAAATGTAGAAAGATCAGGGGTTCCGGCGTGGAAAGTGGGAGCGGAAGGGTGACTGTGAGGCGAGTATGAAGGCACGGAAGCCGCGTGGTAGTGCGGGGAGCGCTTCAAGTTGGGGTGAGACCAGTAGGAAGGAGACCGGGCAAGCTTGGTCACTCTGGGGTCCTGAGGGGGAGAACCAGAGAACTGTTGTTGCTGGAGATGACGATGCAACTGTAGGCTGAAGGAATGTCTTCGAGGGTTATTCTGCGCCAGAAAGGGCTGGAGGGCAGATGGCTTAGGGGCAGTACTCGAGGGTACGGTCGCACGCGAGTCTCTGAGTTGAGGCTGCGGACGAGGAGCTGGAGCTTGCGGAGCGGGATAGAGTACGAAGTCCTCTAGCGCACTGTTGTTGTTGCTGTTGTTGTTGTTCGAACTGGAGGCCTGTGGCAGATGGGGCGGGGGCGTGGGAAGCCATGATTGCTGGAAGGTATCCGTGGTGAACGACGTAAAGTCGATCGGGCAAGAGTTGGGGTTGGGAGAACTTGAGCTAGCGGGGAGGCTGCTGAAGTTCAGAGGGTCCTGAAAAGGAGACTCTGAAGAAGGTTGTTGAGGGGAGAAAAAAGACGAAGTTCCCGTGGGATCAATGATGTCTGTCTCTAGTGAGAAAGACGGAGACTGTCGAGACGAGTCGCTTAGAAAGCGGCCATTTTGGATCGGAGATTCAAAATGATGTTTCAGTGTAGGCAGAATGGTGGAAAATTTAAAGATGATATCAGGATGTGTGGATGTAGTTGTAGATGGATGAATAAATCACGGTGGATGAAGAAAGAAAGAAAAAGGCAGGCATCGACGGGGGGGAATTCAGGCACTTCTTAAGCGGAAGACCAATTTGGCTGTGTGCGCCGAGTGTCCGGTGGGCCAATCAGCGAGCAGGAATCGTTGGGGCTGAGGCCTGGTTCAGGTCACGGGGTGTGAGTCACACTTGATTGTCGAATTGTGATTGGTCGAGACTCCCCGGTGGCCCCTCCTATTGGGGGACCCGCAGGAGGCTACACAGTACAAACAGTACAAGGCAGTACATGACAGTACATATATACACACTATAATGTACTGTACTTTGGTATCTCAACTCCACCATTTCAAGTACCGACAAGTACCTTCCTCCCGAGCCTCCTTCCCCCTCTCCTCCAATTGACCAATTGACCAATCTACTGTACGCCCTTTGCCTGGCATGTCCCAAGGCATCCACACTTCATCCACAGCGTCTGAGAAATTCCCAGGCCCCTGATACATACTGATACTGTGGTGGCCTGGACTCAAAACAGCGATCTACTTCTACTGCGGATCCTCTTTTCCGTGCATGACGTCTGCCTGAATCTTTTCTTTATCTTCATACATACGATTTTCGCGACAAACACGCCCAGGCTCGTGTTTTCGTGTTCGCATCTTCGCAGCATTATTAATCCAAAACGGTTGCCCGACAATCTCACTCAACTACGTTTGCTAGCCTCAAGGTAAAACCCTGGCGGATGACCCTCGGAACAAAACCCTCGTCTCCGACTCGACTCGATCACCCTCTCGATGGAGTACAGGCTCCACCGATCCTTTCCCAATCCTGTCCCCGCCCCGGGCTGTGTCCGTGGCCCGTGTGCCCCTGCTCTGTCTCTTTTGATCTTAGCCTTGCCGAAGGGCGTGAAAAAAAATATTGACTTTGTCGCAACCCTCCACAGAGATCGTCCCAAAATCAATCTGCATCTGAAATCATCAAAGGTTGCATTTCCCTCCCTGACCGTCTATTCTCAACCAGATGATAGGACGGAAGTTCCATCCCGGTTTAACTACTGTGATCATCTTAACTACCCTTCGTTTATCCGAAGATTGATGATCACTGAGTCCCCCACCATCCATGAAATAATTCTTTAGTCTAGTCGCTTGAGCCTTCCTCCGAAATCAACTACTAACGCCTAGTTCATTTTCGCTGACCTCGTACGTACCTGGGAGATCCACCCGGTGAAACGGGGTTCGCATTCGAACCGCGCTCCTTGGCGGTCCGCCCCCGAGGTTCAAAAATCAGCGACTGGCTGACCGGGTTTCATGTACAGAGCCCGGCCCGGTCTAAGCAGAATTAAGAGGTGTACTAGTATGGGCACACCAACTTGAAAGTAAAATTGTAGATAGTAATATCTCTGATATGTCACTGTCACAGTGCATACCTAGGAGATACTTGTCAAAATACTGCGAATAGTATGAATTTCTGTGGGTTCCCGCCCACTGAGATAGTATCACATCGTCTATTTCTGTTAGGCAGGAGGTAAACTAGTACTAGTAGCATATACACGATGCTAGTACTACGCGTATGCCACGACTTCCAACAGTACTGATCTCGCGATAGTAGTACACTGCCCATTGGCCGATATCGTCATTCCCTCTCCATCTTATGACGCGACGCCCGTACCAGCTGCCACTCGAGTAGTTCTACCTGACTCACAGATACTAGTATTCATATAAGATTCGTAGTACACGTCTACCTGTCTGCCTGGTGAGTGTATTTCAAGTTAAACCCCGGAATTTTTCAATATAAATATTATTAAAACCCAACTGCTGGGCATTCCAAGTTGGATGCATTGCTGCATACCAGCACTACTAGCATTGTTTGAACCCTCCTGATATATCCTCAAATCAGACCACCTAGGCATTCAAGCCACTTGGGCACAATCTTGTATGATGGCTGCATCTGCCGATACTACTAGTAGTATCAGTCCGACAACCCAACCTGAAGGCCACGCATATCCCGACCTATCCGAGTCTCCTGCCACAATAGCAAGCAGAGGAAACGAGATAACCGGTCTTAAAATCTTCCAGAAAACAGATCTAGACAATGACATAGCCCCATCAAGGGTTGCCGAACTCATGGCAGAATTGATAGCCGACAAACCAACCGGAGGCAGAGAAATATCATACGGAGAGAAGGACGCTCAACATCTACGCTTCTGGAAAGCGAACCCGAAATCCCACCAAGCGCCAACAATCGTCTTCGTGCATGGTGGCAGTTGGCGTATAGGAACTAATCTTGACTCCGTCGGATCAGTCAAAGTATCTCATCTGACCGAACAGGGCTACGCCTTCGCGTCAGTGAACTACACACTCGTCCCCGTCATCCAAGTCGAAGAGCAGGTTCAGGAAATAGCCCACGCGATAAGCTTCCTTCTCAAAAACGCAGCAAGTCTAGATATAGACTCCGAGCGGGTGATTCTGATGGGTCACAGTTCGGGTGCACATGTCGTTACCCTGCTAGGAACGGACACAAATTATCTCACACGGGCGGGTGTTGACATCCACGTCGTTAGAGGGGTTGTTTCCATCGATGGTTCGAATTACAATGCCCCAGCCGAACTACTCGATAGTCCAGGTCCAGTGGTGGAGAATTTGATCCACGCTCTTGGAACAGACCCTGACCGTCTTCGCGCAATATCACCGACCTACCATGCGCGCGCGCCTAATGCGGCGGCTTTCTTGCTTCTGCATGCTCATCGACAGGGAGATGTGCGGCAGGCGGTTGAGTTGGCTGCGGCGCTACATGCTTCTGGTACTAAGGTTGATCTACGTGTCTTTGAGGGCGAGGGTTTTGAGGGTCATGTACGGATGCTCCTTCGTCTTGGAGATCCGTCTTACCCGGCAACATTGGTACTAGAGGATTGGCTAAGACTGCATCTTCCTGTTTCTCTTACGTAGTATGCCCAGCCTATCTTATCCTTAGAACGTCAATCACTGTTCGCGAAAATCCTCCGTACATTTTCTTGAATTTTCTTTCATTCTGTCATCTAAACAAAAGAATCAATTCAAATTACTCATATAGCCAAGATGCAACACGGCGTGGGTCTCGATCAGCGCGAGGTAACCCTTGACTCAACAGGCTAGGACCACGCTTGACATACTTTCCATCCTGCACTTTACCCACGATTTCCCCGTTCGCCCAAATGATCTTTCCACGTAGAATTGTATATCGGGGCCAATTGCTGAATTCAGTTCCTTCATACGGCGTATCTGAAGAAAGGTGTGGCGTTAGATCTCGCAAATTATCTACCACAGATCAGCCACTTACAATCAACATTGTGATGAAGCATGGAGTTGGTGAGATGGAACGGTCTGAAAGTCTCTTCCGGGTACCACTAAAATTCCATGTATCAATATTGCAGTTCTGGATTAACGAGGGGTGAATTCCTACAATCACCAAGTCGGCATCGGATCCAGGCATCAGCGCGCCTTTCCTTGGGTACATGCCATACTACCCCTTGTTAGCATTCAAAGAAAGCTAAGGCACAGCAAACGACCTTGTCCTTACCAATTTTGCAGGATTAGTAGATGTCAACTCGACAAATCTCTGCGGTGAAATCCGACCCTTTGCCAGTGCCCCAGTATATAGCAAAGGCAATCGTGTCTCCACACCAGGGATCCCATTGGGAATAAAACGAAATGCACCCTGTTTGCGGCGCAAGAGATCTTGCAATTCCTTTCCTTCATGCTGATGTTCAAGTTCGCCTTCCATACTTGGCTCATGCTCAAGCACTCCAGATGGCTTCCCATGGGGATGGTCATAGCGGAAAGGGCAATGATCTGAGGAATAGATCGTAAACGTACCATTTGCAAGACCACTATACCAGTCAGAATAAATTCCACAGACCCTTTGAGAAAAATGGAGCTTGGGAAACTCACACAAAGAGATCTTCATGGTCGGAGACACTGAGGGGCGGAGGTGGCGAGCAGATCATTTTGCTGTTCTCGAAGCAAGTGGGAGAATGGAAGCGTTTCTAACATTATAGCTAGGCATTAGAGGCTTTATTTCTCTTATATATAGAATAATCTTACCAGATCATCCCAAGTCAAATGGAAATACTGGGGGCATGTTTCCGCATAAATTGGTAATCCCATGGTTTGTGCCCGACGGACATTAGCTGCCCCAAGCTACTGGAATTAGCAATAAACTTCAAATGGAAAGCGCCGTTCGTACCACTGAACCAACATGAACGAAGAGAATCGGACTCTGAATTAACTGAGCTAAAGCGATTGCTCGATTTGTGGCTTCTCCCTCGACAATTGGTGGGCGCGACAAAGCATGGTAAAAAGGGGCTGCCATCAGTGAGTTTAGAAATATTTTCCGGTGTTAGAAACAACTTACCAACCATGCCCTTTTGCTCGAGTTTGTCTGGACTTGAATTAGCGTTGATTCAAATCAGCATACATTTGACATTACCTGTCAACCATTCGATCATATCACCATTCTCGGCATGGATCATCTGCAGCAAATTAGTGGCCGTTCATATCTCACGATAAAGGAACTCACCGTGGTAATCGCATTCTTCCTAGCTGCAAACATGACGTCCAGTAGCTGAGAATCAGTAAGGCACTGGGTCTTGTAAGTCAAAAACAATTTGCAGCTACTGATGCCCCAGTCATTCATCAAGATTGGCATCTCATTCTCGAGAATATCAGCATCATTCTGAACGATAATGATGTGAAAGCCATAATCAACATAGCTGCCAGTCTCCTCAGCACGAGAGTTGTAAGCTTCCACTACCTTCAGCAAACTGCGGTCTTCTTCTTTGCGAGTCTGGGTCGCAAAGGTAATGATGGTCGTCGTACCACCCGCAGCTGCACTTCGAGACCCTGTTTCAAAATTGTCGGCACATTCACCACCTAAGCCAAGGGGCCCTATACAAGAAATATAATCAGTATTATTTTCTAGCGCCAGAAATTTTGCACTTACCAGTTTCCAGGTCCTGACACAGATGGACATGAGCATCAATACCCCCTGGCATTACATAGGCACCTCTGTTACGAGACTCAGCTTCTTGCCCTTTAGTATTCAGGTTAACATAACATACTGTGCATCTATAATTTCCGCGCCTTTCAATTCATCTCCTGTGAATGACTCTGCAAGAGCTCGAATTTTTCCACCTTTGATTCCAATGCAACATGTACTTTGTCGAGTTAGCCAGCGCTTCCCTCAACATTCTTTCGTAATCGCTGTGGAAATACCTAATGTCACTGGCAGTAACCACATTGCCATTCACAACTACCAGGTCGAATTTAGATTCCATTTTACTCTGTAAGGTGGTATTTTGTGTGATCAATACATATCCTTTAATTGCCTCCAGGAGAGAGCTTAAATTCGCGCCGGTGCGGGCGCCGGCCAATTTCCGCTGCTTATCACTGGGTTCGAGATAAGCTTTGCCGGCCAGAGGGGGGGGGGGGGTTACCTTATCGAGGCGGTCTTTGATTGATAGCATTTTCTGCATCAACTGCGCTCTTATCGTGTTCAAGTTATTGATTGTGAATATCGGGATATCCCATGTAGGACGGTGTGGTTCTACTAGTACGTATACCCCTAACAGCAACCTGTGAAGATTAAGAGAAAAATATTCAAGGCGAGGTATCTATGCTCCATAAAGGAACCACTGGATTTTAGAGTTGGTCTGATGCAAGCTTGAATAGAATATCGTTCAAAGTGAACGTAGCCCTCAATTCAAATCATAGAGAAATTTCCTTCCAAATTTCCTTCTGTACATAACCTTCTTTCTCATTTTTTGAATAATCAGAATTTATTGACAGGCTTGAACGAATAACTCAACACAAGTTAAGTTGCACCCGCGCCTCATCTCTTGAACATTCTCCATCATCCTCCTCAATCTTTGCCGGGATAGGCTTGTTTGCCAGGGGAGTCAATCTGAACCCATGTCTTCGATCTCCAACAGGGTAATCTAGGGTCTGCGAGTGATTAGTGACCCGCTGATCCCATACAAGGACAGTGCCGGCTTCATAGCGAATCCGGCAAGAAAAGTCCTGTCGCTTGGCGATATGATCAAAAAGGAACTTTAGAATACAATCGGACTCTTCCTGGTCGAACCCGACAATTTTCTTTGTGTAAACTGGATTGACATCTATTAAATATGAGTGCTAGATCCTGGACATAGAAAAGAAAAATTTGGTAAGAACTTACATAGAGCCTTTTGTTTCGTCACGGGATGGATAATCACGACAGGATGCTCAGATTGAAGCGTTTGTCGTCGCATGATAGCCTTCTGGCCGTGTTTAAGCTCCTGGGTGACACCGTCATTGTTGCTGTGAATAGCAGTGAGACCCTCGAGGCGCTTTCGAAACCGAGGTGAGAGACTGCTGAAAGCCCGAACACTGGAGCTTACGAGCGTATCCCCGCCACCCGTGCTAGGAGACTCCAACATAGCAATAAAAGTGGTTCCCGGAGGCTGTTGCTCAGGACTCTGGTCTGTGTGCCATTGAACTGGGCTGCGGCCGGCCCAAGACTGCCTTACTCGGAGATCACTATTGACTAAATATCAGTACCTGAATCTTCATGGTTGCACAATGTCGTTGACTAACTCTTTGTGATCGTATATAATCATATGCTCCTCCGATCCCGCAACAGGATGAGGGGCCCAGCCGTGAATATGCAGAGGACCAAAATGACTGACTATTGCTTTCTGCTTTTCGAAGCCAATATTCACAAAGTCTTGTTCGCGAAACACCAAAGCACCTCTCTGCGCAGCGAGGAGAGCTAGTTCATCCAACCCAGCACTGTTCAGCTGGGAGAGCTGCACGCCGTAGATCTCAGTTCCCACATGAGGTGACAGATCCACCATCTTGGTCACATTTGCGAGGATATTAGGCAATTTGGGGTCAGCACGGTGACCAGGGTCGATGTGTTCGAATGCACCGATATCCTCTACCTTCTCTAGAGGGTCATAAAATGCTGTTGAGATAAGGTTTAGCCTTCACCCCACGATCCATGAAATAATATCAATATCATAGTAGACTTACGCATGTACTTCGGATACAGGGGCTTGTCATTGTCGTTTTCCTTTCGAGCAATGGTGCTGGTGGTAGAGTTGGTAGTGCTGAACATTTTGTCGTTGAACAAAGAAATCGTTTATTCAGTATGAAATGACGATTCAATTTATGGTGCATATTTAACAGCCTCGGAGAATATTCAAGAAATAACATGGTTAGAATAGGGTGCTGAATTTTCACATTCCTCTATCGAATTATTACTCAGATTAGAGTTGGCCGCTCGGCCAACCCCACGGGGCCTTGTCAGTGGTATCGCTCCAACGCGGCCAAGAGCATTGAGACCAACCCAGCGAATAAAAGAGATTCTTCTTTGTTATTTCTGGGGTTTGATTGGAACTTGCCTGAGTGGGACTTGATAGGAGTAATCATGGCTCATTCAACTGGGCCAAACCAACCACATGGTTTCAATGTTCGAGAGATAGCAAAGCTCTCTGGATGGAAAGATAAACTAAGTAGATGTGAAAATATCTTAAGCTCGCTCATGATCATGACAGCTCACTTCGATTTTGAGATAAAAATTAACGCTACGATATCTCGCCATGGAGTCGACTGATTCTTCACAGCCATCTTCCATAACCGACACAGAGCGAAAAGGAGAGGCAGTGGCTACGGTTACAAATGAAAGTTCGGCGCTTGAATATGAGCGCTTTCTCCGCCTTGAGAATGAGTTCAGCGGGGCCTCGAAGAAGAGGCTCCTCAGAAAGCGTAATTCTTTTCACGATGATGGATCTTATTCTTGAAGCTCATTGTACTTGAAAACAGTGGATCTGCGCCTACTTCCGACACTGAGCTTTCTATATTTGATGTGTTCGCTCGATAAATCCAATGCAGGAAATGCGAAGGTAAACAAGATGATTGTTCTTTCAGCCAAATCAAAAATACTGATCTCTGAGCATAGCTATTCGGTCTTTTGGAGGACATTGGTATGGATGGTACTCAATTCAATCTTGCACTTATGTACTTTTTCTTCACCTACGGATTGTTTGAACCGGTATCAAATATCATGCTTCGAAGAGTTGGCCCCAAGATATGGTTCCCTTTTATTGTGTGTGCCTGGGGGCTTATCACAACTCTCACATCGCAAGCAAGCTCTTATGGTAGTTTCATCGTCATTCGTCTGATGCTTGGAATTACCGAGGCTGGACTATATCCTGGGGCATACTTTATTCTTTCAATGTGGTACACCCCGAAAGAGATCGGCACAAGAATGGCCATATTCTACGGTGCCAATACTACAGCAGGTGCCTTTGGCGGTGTTATCGCTTATGGTGTTGGATCTCTTGATGGGAGCCTTGGATGGAGAGCGTGGAGATGGCTTTTTCTGATTGAAGGATGTATCACCATCTTCGCAGGACTTTGTTGCTTTTTCTGCTTACCGTGAGATCTTAACCTCCGAAGTAGAACCTATCCATTAACAGCCTTGCGCTAATACTTATCAATAGCGCATTTCCCCATCAATACCAAGCTGGCAAGGGTACCTCTTGGCTCACAAAGGAGGAGCTTGAATATGCTTCCCTTCGCATCAAATACGCCAACGGTCATGTCTCCTCCACATATGAATTCCGCTGGAGCGATGTCATAGCAGCCGCGAAAGACCGGAAAACCTACTTCATGTACGCCAAAAATCCCCTGTTATCTTTTACTAATCGCTAATATTTCTTAGGATGATGCTATTTTGGTGGGGTGGTTCTGTCCCTACATATTCGCTCTCTTACACTCTGCCCACCATGGTCGCAAACCTTGGATATTCTTCAGTGAAGGCGCAGGCTTTGACTACACCTCCATATATTTTCGCCACCTGTGTTTGCGTTGCTGTCGGGTATATCAGTGATCGAAAGAGTCGCCGGTATCAATGCATAATGGGCGCATATACACTTGGTCTGATGTGCGTTAATCCCTGCTGAAATCGAGAGAATGGTGCTAAGTTTGATCTAGTGGTATCATTATTTTGTGGATCACCGTCCACTATCCTTCACTCCCTGGGGTTAGCTACTTCGCTATATTCTTGGCCGCTGCCGGATATTCAGCACAGGCCCCAATAGTAAGGCCTAATTTTGATGCTTGGCAGTGCAAACATGACTGATTATTCGATAAATCTAGGTTGGTGCATGGACGAGCTCTAATATCACAAACCCCTCAAAAAGAGCAGCTGCCATTGGCCTTTTGATGCTCCTTGGCAGTGTTGGTGGGGGTAGTATTGGATCCAATATCTATATCTCCAGTGAGGTAAATTGATCAGGGAAACAACTTAGAGAAATTCCTGGGATTGGCTAACACATCACAGGCTCCTACGTATCCTCTCGGATTTGGATTCTCAGTCGGTGCTACTGTAATTGGTGCCATGATTCCCGCTACTATACATTGGTATTTGATGCGCAAAGAAAACAAGCGTAGAGACGGGTTAAATATTGCCGAAGTCGAGAGAACCTATACAACTGAGGAGCTGGGAGAGATGGGAGAAGATAGTCCTTTTTTCCGCTTTGTGCTTTAGAGAGAAAAGACGAACAACCCTGTACTAGATTTTCCAACTTGATTGAATAATTGCTTATTTGTTTCTCATCACTTATTTAAAATTGAAATGACTTAATATTTCCCGCTGCGCATATCAGATTCGAGAACGTGATGTATCCGTTTCAGATAGAGATCAAAATCAACTACCAATATAGAGGCAATCAAAAGGAACCTTTGGAAATTCATAGGCGCATATATAGATAAGATAACGCTTTGGTATCCCATGTCATCATTGAGATAGTGTGGATGCAGCTAGGATGTTCTGAGACTAAGGTTCGGCCATCCTAGGATGTTTGGCCTATCTCTCAGTATCTTATCGCGCTTATCCTGACCTTAGTGAAGACCCTAGATACCCTAGCCTTAGCGGAATACGGTAAATAGAGGGTCAAGCAGCCAGAGTTGACAGCAACAAGGGTGCCAAAAAAACTTCCCCCTTACCTGAAGGCTCCGATCGAAATTTACCTGATACATACCAGCCAGCAGCACCCACACAAAATGCGGCCACTACCCAAGGGAATCTATACACCGTTACCTTGCTTCTTTGATGACAATGAAGAGCTAGGTGAGATTGAATAAGAAAGATCTGGATTTGAATGGTTGCTAATATAGATTGAAGACCTTGATGCTTTCCAGAGCCATGTCAAATGTACAACATTTATTGCAAACCCATAAATCTGAGTAATTAATTAACCAAATTTGAAAGTTATCGCAAGCGCAGGAACTACCCCAGTGGTGTCTGGGTCTATGGGCGAGGCTGTCCACTTGGTAAATAGCTTCTTGGGAGTAGTACCATAATCACAGAGCAAGGGAAAATCTAATGAAGTTTCGTCTTAGAGCAATGAAGAAAAGAAACAGCTCATCCAGTCCGCTCGCGTCGCATTGGATGAGATCAGCCTGCAGCATGTCCCGATTGTTGCGGGTACTGGGGCGGCCAGCACTCGCGAAACTATTCAACTCTGCAAGGACGCCGCAGAAGCCGGAGCAGATTATGTGATGGTCATTCCACCAGGATATTATGCTGGAGCATTGCTGGCGGATGATAGTGCGATTAAGAAATTCTTCGTGGATATTGCAACGACATCACCGGTGCCAGTGTTTGTATTGTCCTGATCATTTGCCATTAGAGAATTCTAACATATTTCAGGATAATATACAACTTCCCTGCTGTGTCCGGTGGTATTGATATGGATAGCGATTTGATTGTGCAAATCATCAAGTCGTCTGCCAACATTTGTGGTGTAAAGTTGACGTGCGTGGTTGCTGATTATATTCCAATCAAATTTCGCTCCAGCTAACAGAGTTCTGCAGATGCGCTAACGTTGGAAAATTGACTCGAGTCATAGCTCAGATTTCGAGCCAAACATTCCAACAAGAATACCCTCGATCGTCGCCTACGCCCTTTCGGGCTATCGATGGCTTTATCGACTTCTTGTTGCCATCTATGTCGGTTGGATCGGCTGGTGCAATCAGTGGACTGCCTAATATAGCTCCTGTGAGTATCACCGGACCTGAAAATTTTGATTTTCGTGATCAACTGACCAAGGTTAGAAATCGTGTGTCAAACTGTGGAATCTTTGCCAAGACCCGAAATCCCTTCAGGATGCATCCGAATTACAGAATCTGATCGCCCTTGCCGACGGAGTAGCGTTGAAAATTGGGGTGAGTGAAAATCTATGTGATGAATCTTGGAAACGGTCGATGTTTTGCTCACAAAATGGCCACGGCAGATTGCTGGGATGAAGAAGTTGTTGCATCGAAACTTCGGGTATGGAGATAGACCCCGCCTACCACTGTTGCCGATGGATGAGAAAGTTGCGGACACAGTTCTATCGAGTCCTTTTCTCAAAGCACTGTTGGATTTGGAGGCTACACTGTGAACTAGAGGAAACGAAGAAGTTTAACCCCAATTATTGGTTAATCAAGTCCGGGGAGATTACTTTTACCTTAGACACCGAAGTGGGGCGAAATTCATGCACCAATCGCGGTGGCCAAATAGTCTGAATTGCAATTTCTAGACTTCAGCACTGTAGAATGTATGTGGTAAAGAAAAACGACTAACCAATGAAATGTTGTTCCAATGATTACCGGAACGATAATCATTCCAAGATGGCCCGTTAGGGTCTAACTTGAACTATATCATCCCCGCAGATAGGGACCTTCCCCACACGCTTGATAAGCCCGCGCCTTTGCACGAGATAAGGAGTTGTTTCTCTTGCCAACGTTCTATCTTCCCCTCAACATTCTCCTAGATTGATCTCATAATGGACCTTTATGTTTCTGGCCCAATTCAGAATGGCCGTTCATACAAGTCTCGAAAATGTCGACCTTGCGATTCTTGTCGCAGGCGCAAAGTCACATGCAATATGCCACAGGGACCGCCCTGCCACCGATGTACCAACAAAGATCAAGGATGCACATTTGAAGAAGGCCCAGGGCCGCGGAAGAGAACAAAGCTATACGAGTCAATTTCGGGGACTATTGAAGCAAATGACAATCCCGATGAGTGGCTTCATGTCCTGACCGAAACCCGATCGAACGTCGAACAAACCGATGAAGTGTGGACACCGGAGGAAGCTTGTCCAGGACGGCCGGTGAATGAAAGAGACTTTGAACCTCAAACTCAGCGAACAGAATCTAGAAGTCCTCCGACGAGCATATCCGCACTCGATCTAGATATCACAACGAGGATTGGTTCGCGTGGCAGCATTACATCTAGCCCCAGAGGATCTCCAGCGAGTCGAAGGGGACCGGCATCTAAGGATTCCCCATCTCGAGTGGATTCCCTCGAATCCATCCCGGGAGCATTCAGCTTTTACATAGGACCAACTGGAGTTTCCGACGTTCACATCTTGAGCCATCAGCCATATGATGACCAGAATGTTTCATTACCAAAGGTGAACGGTTTGAAATACCGAATAATGAACGGTTCGCGCCAAAGAGATGATGAATCATTCGACCTTTCACCTCCCACCGTTTTTGGAATCACCGATCACTCCCTTTTAGCGAAGGCTGAGCCGAAGCTAGATCCAGAACTTTTAGACAATGCCTGGCCTCGTCTATGGGCTATGATGGATCCCACGGAAGCATGGCATCTTATCCAGCTCTATTCTCGCTATGTGGATCCCTATTTTCCAATCTTATCGAGAAACCAAATTCCACCGTCGCCAACAAAACTACACGATATGCCCTTGGCATTATTGACAGCAATTTGCGCTACTGCTCTTCCGTTCATAATGTATGACGGTGGTCTTTACACGTTGCTGTTAGATCCACCATCAAGCGAGCAGTTGTATCGCTTGTGCTGGCTTTGTATATCGCAGGAACTTCACACACCTTCTCTCGCAACCCTTCAAGCATGTCTTCTTCTTCAGCAAAGACTGCCCACAAATATATATCTCTCCGATACAGCGTTTGCATGGTCGCTCATGTCAACTTCCCTCGCTGTTGCGCAAACCATTGGTCTCCATCGAGATCCGGAATCTTGGAGCTCCATTCCTTCTTGGGAGAAAAGACTTCGATGCAGACTCTGGTGGGGCCTTTACATCGTGGAGAAATGGGTTGCCCTTACACGGGGAATGCCCAGCCATCTAAATGATGACGACTACGATGTATCTTTGCCGAGGCAAGATATACTAGTACAAAATACTCTGTCAGATTCACCCGACACACGGAGTCATTTATATCACCTAGCGACATTAACAATGATCTTGTCGGATATCCAAAGAACGTTCTATACCGTAAAAGCTACTGGAAAGACTTCCAACGACCTTCAATATTCCTTGGATTTAGCGCGTTCGATGCGTGTTAGGCTCAAGGACTGGCGTGATAACTTGCCAAGCAACCTGAAACCAACTCATAATACACCGAATACATCTTCAACACGGCCTACTGCTGTGGACCTCGACGGAAACGGGTCCCTCTATCTTTCTTACATTGTTACTCACGTGGCTCTATTACGTGCTTTGCTACAACCTCTGGCCCGATGGCCGGCAATCATCCAGCGAAATCAAGACATGGGAGAAGCGACCTATGATGGTGCTAAAGCGGTTGTGAAAGGGGCCTTGCTGTGCATCAAGGAGTTTGTCGAGTTTATCGAGAAGCTTACTGGGGCTCAATGGAATGCGTTTTGGCATAGCTGTGAGCTCATTGAATCATTCCCTGCTTCTGTCAACACTCTTATTGATATTTACAGGGAGTCGACCTAATTTTGCGATCGCTGGTTCTTTCATGGTGCATCTTTTACAGATAGTCACTCCAGCCAATCCAACCGAAAGTCAATCAACACCCACACTTCGAAAATACTCATTCGACGATGAATATGCAGAGCTTCAAGATTGGATACGGAGATGGCGCTGGGCAACACGCATTTCAGCGAATGGAGCGGCAGGGGTTAAAGGTTTAACAAATTTGGGATTCATAAAGGTAGAAACTTTAATGGGAAGTAATATAGCATACATTTGACTAGCAAAGATTCAGCATCATTCTCCCCTCATCTTTGGCGCATTCCCCGTCGTCATCTTCAATCAAACTTGGAATCGGTACATTGGCCAAGGGAGTCAAGCGGAAAGCATGTCGCCGAGAGCCCGCCTGGTAGTCCAAAGTTTGAGAATGCTGCGTCACTCTCTGATCCCAAATAACTACCGTGCCCGGCTCATATCGTACACGACAGCAGAAATCATGTCCTCGGTTGATGTGGTCAAAGAGGAATTTCAACATGTAGTCCGACTCCTCGTCATCCCAGCCCACAATGCTCTGTGTGTAAGAGGAATTGACAAAAAGTGCCTTCTTCTTAGTGACAGGGTGAACAATCACAACTGGATGGATAGTTCGAGTAATGGGTCGACGAAGAACGGCACTTGAGCCGTTATCGCGAAGTTCCCGCATGATGGGATTCGCCGTTGTATGAACGGCCTTAAGGCCTTCCAAACGTTTGCGAAATGAGGGAGAAAGACGTTCAAAGGCGCGAGTCATCTGTCACATCTAGTCAGCCGTTAAGCATCGCTGTACTCAGTATTAACACACTTACGTTTGATATTATCGTATCACCACCTGCCCCTGGAGGGGACTCGAGCATGCAGAAAAATGTAGCACCTGGGGGCTGAGACTCGGGTGACTGTTTAAGAAAATTTAGTCTTTTGCGCGTCATCGAACTTGGTAGGTGTCCTACTTGATCGACATGGAACTGAATTGGGCTTTTCCTTGCCCAGGATTTGCGAATGCGTAAATCGCTGCTCGTGTAAGTGACTGGGTTAGATTGAGGATGACAGAGAAAGAAGTATCGAAATGAAGTCTCACTCTTTAGAATCGTAGACGATGACAAACTCCTCGGGGCCTTTTTGAGGATGAGGCATCCACCCATGTTTGTGAAGCGGGCCAAAGTGACTGGGAGACATTAGAAAAAAAGCTATGACAGCGGCAAGACTAACTAACGATGCAATTCGCTTTTGCTCCTTAAATCCCAAATCCGTGAACTTTTGGTCCCGGAACACAAGACACCCTCGGTCTGCCACCATAAGTGCAAGTTCGTCCAAGCCCTCGTTTGATAGCTCTGACTGGAACGGTTGCAATTTCGTTAGCATTGAATCTGCGCGTTAAGAAATATGCCATCAACTTACAAGCTGAACACCCGGTAGCTCTGTGCCACAATGAGGACTCAATTCCACGATATTTGTCGCTTTTTCCAACAGATTTGGAAACGAGGGATCAGCTCGATGGCCTGGATCGTCATGCTCGAATGGGCCGACCGGTTCGACTTTTTCGAGCGGATCATAGAAAGCTATGCTCTTCGTTATTCCGAGGTTCTTCTAGGATTTGACAATATGACTTACGCAAGTAATTCGGGTAAAGAGGCCCCTTTTCTTCGACTAGTTCGGACACCATTTTGGGTGATGGATACGAACTCAAAGGTAGCCCAACTTGATGCAGTGGCTTAATTTCTAAAAACATTAACAAGGTAATTATAGTAGAGCTACGATTGATCCAAAATTTACATATCCAATCTTTTGATGGAAGGCCTCATTTACTATCATGCACTTGGCCGAACATCAAGTGCTTGTCTGAGCGGCCAACTAACAAAATGCTCCACTCGTTATCAAAGAGGAGTGATAAAGACCCTCGGGGAGTCTAGCAGCAATCGGATTGGCTGAGATTGCGAACATTGGAGTCACCCCGGCGACTTTCGGGGCACCGATAAGCTTATCCAAAGCCTAATACCGGCAAACCCTTGGGAATAACAGAAGATTAAAGACAACTGAGAATGAACAATTCGATATATTGTCAGACCGTGGGTGACCCAATAGTTCGCACTGAACAACACCACGACACCTCAATATGACTGTTGATCAAGTTTCACCTAGCGATGAGCCCAAGGGCACCGGTATTACGGCCGAAGCAGCCGTCAAGGCAATCAAAGCTGGACGAAACAAAGATGTGGATATTGCTGCACAGATTGTGAGCGACTATGCCGATCAAATGGATGGGGAGACATGGTCGGTGGAGGAAGAACGACGATTGATCCGCAGAATTGATTGGAGACTCATACCCACTGTAAGGACCCTCGTCACTCCGATGTCGATGCATGAAGAGAAAAACAAGGAAATTATGCATAAAACTAACATGAAACAGCTTTTTGTTTGCGCAACGCTATCAGGGCTCGACAAAACCGCCATCTCAGCGGCCGCAATTTACAACATCAAAACGGATCTCAATCTTACTGGAGATCAGTATTCGTGGATTGGATCTGCTCCGTTCTTTGGTGGATTGGTTTTTATGGGTCCCTTGGCTTACTGCTTGCAAAAGTACGATCCTATTCATTCTTTTCAAAGGTTTCAGCTTAAATTCAGTATCTGACTGACTCAGGGTCCCTGCCGTGCCATTCTTCGCTTTCAATGTTCTCTGTTGGGGGATTTTGGAGATGTGCATGGCGGCATGCACTAGCTTTGGAGGTCTATTTGCATGCAGATTCCTTCTCGGTGGTTTCGAATCGCTGTTAATTCCAGCAGTTACATTGGTTGTTTCTATGTGGTATCGACCCGAAGAGCAGCCAAAGAGAAATAGGTACCATGAACTACCACCTTACTATAACGAAAGCAACTGACATGGCGCAGTATAATCCTTAATGTGGTCGCTCCAATTATCAATGGCTTTGTCGCTTGGGTTGTTGGATACTACAATGGTCCATTTGAGACGTGGAAAATTATTTTCCTTCTAGTCGGAGCGCTAACCGTTGTTACATCGGTGGTCGTCTATTTTGTTTTGTAAGTTTCGTGATATATGATTTGGCTCACCAATGGATGAAAAATGAGACTAATACACTTCTATAGACCGAACAACCCCTATGAAGCCAAGTTTCTGACCAGCCGTGAAAAGTACATTGTGATTCAACGCAAGGCATCCGATAACACTGGTATCGAGTCAAAGACTTTCAAGGTTGAACAAGTCTGGGAGGCTATTTGGGACATAAAAGCTTGGCTGATTTGGATTGCAATCGTTGCCTTGCAGGTGTGTTTATATTTGAAAGGCGCTAAACCAGATATCCTGTGCTAAATTTATGAAGGTGCCGAATGGTGGATTGACGACTTTCAATACCCTCATAATCTCTGGTCTCGGTTTCGATTCTTTGCAGACGTCGCTTCTTGCTATGCCTCCCGGTGCCATGAGTACTCTGTCTGGAATAGGTCTATCATATTTAGCAGCGACCACAAGACGGTATCGCACAATTATTGTGACAGTCTCCATTCTTCTCCCGCTTTTTGGCGCTGTGCTGTGCTATGCTCTACCCCGAACGAACCTTCCAGGTCAGCTAGTTGGGCTATAGTAAGTTTTACCTGATTTTGATATTTAATAAATTCCTCTTTGCTGACAACTAATAATTTACAGTATTTTATAGTACGTCAAGGCCAGTCTTCCAATATTAATCCTGCTAACCAAGTTCTTCAAGCACATATTGGGCCCCATATATCACTCTAGTTTCAGTTTATCAGGCTAATATTGCTGGCCATACGAAGAAGTAAGTCCGTTCACTCATCTGGAAGTGACCTTTGTCTAATTAAGAAATAGAATCGTTCTATATGCGTGGTTCTACATTGCTTGGGCCACTGGAAACATCATAGGACCCCAAACCTTCCGTGCTGATCAAGCCCCGGAATACACCGGCGGAACTGTGGCAATGATCATTTGCTATATTATTGCAATGTTCGCCATTGCATCTTATGGGATAATCTGTCATTTCGGCAACAAGAAGCGCGCAGAGGCAATTGAGAGTCGGATGGCTGCTGATCAAGACTGGTTGGACCTGACGGATAAGGAGAATGAGGGATTCAAGTACACGACATGATTCTTTCAATTACGTACCTTAGTTTATGATGGATCTTTGTAGCTATAATAAAATATCCCGAGATTTTGTGTGAGGGACTTGTACATGGTAAAGAGAAGCGAAAGTCAACCAGGAAGTACTTGGGGAAGATGTGAGATGCCTACTTCGTCTCTCAAGTCTCTCAATTTAAACTATACGCTCATCCCTGTACAGGGCGTTGCAACACCACTGTACGTATGTTTGAGAGCGAGGGTGTGGAGGTCCGTGTGCGGATGCTCCTTCGTCTTGGAGATTCATCTTCTCCGGCGACGTTGGCATTGGAGGACTGGCTTAGAATGCATGCTCCTCAATCTTACGTAGGATGCCCAGCGGGAAGTGGAGACTGCGCCGTTGATGAGATGATGTACAGTAGTACATGATTAGTACCCCATAGTTAGCTACTAGCCAGCGCATCTGGATGGAGACTGTGTTGTGCATAATGCTTTGCAGCGGCTAAGATCCACTTGGTGCAGCTTGACCCATCGTTCGATCAACCAGATAAGCTAAATACGATATTTACATCTAGATTGATAGAGTGCAAGATTTTAAAGCAAAGTAGATTCTATTAATTATTACCTATCGCAATATGTGCCCACATCCGAAGTATGTAAAATAAACCCCGGAAGCCGGGAACATCGGTAGACAACAAGTCCAGGCGCACGCAATTTGGAGGAGCAGCATAAAAACACCAGCGATAAACCGGAGATCACAAAACCCTCGCAAAAATCACAGCAACCTTTCCTCCCCATAGGGTATCGAGCACGAATATCAGAACGCACAGAACCGGACAAAGGCAGAGTGGTATCAATCTAGTCGGGCGACGCACCACGTAACGCGTCAACAAGTCGTAAATCGAAATTCGATTGCGGGACGCATGTCGTTAAAAGGAATGAACGGCGTCGGTCGAGGCGCCGAGGCGGATTATTGAGGGGCTTTTTTGGTATAAGGAAATCGAATGGAAAGTAAAACGGCGACAGCGGGTATCTCATTGACACCCTTCAAACCACAAGCTCACAAGATAGTGAGACAAAGCTAATAGGAAGGATGACAGTGGCGAGTAACAAAAAAAAAAGTACTGAACAAAGAACTGTAAAGACAATTGGTATAAAGCCGTATTTGCACCTTCAGGAAGCGGCATAGCGGAGCCCATCAGGACGATTATGAGCAGGCGATGAAGAGGTCATGTCCCACCATCGCTCAAACTCGATGTGTCGCGAGGACGCAATTCAAGCAGCAGCCTGGACGGGGGTGGCGGCAGCAACGTTGACGTTCTTGGCCTCCTCAGTGGCGGGCTCAGCGACCTGGGTAGCCTCGGTGACAGCGGGGGTCTCCTCAGTAACGGCAGCAGGGGTCTCCTCGGTGGCCTCCTTGGTCTCCTCAGGCTTGGTCTCGGCCTCGGCAGCGGGAGTCTCCTTGTCAAGCTTCACAGCCTTGCTGGGCTTGCGGAACAGGCCGCCGAGCTTGTTGGACTTCTCCTTCTTGGCCTCCTTGGTCTCACCATCGGTGACCTCGTTGTCGGAGGTATCAGCCTTCTTCTCCTTCTTGCCGAAGGCACCGAAGAAAGAAGTGCGGCGCTTGTCCTTGGGAGTGGTGGCAGCCTCGACGGGAGTCTCGGGGGCAGCGGCGGTATCCTTGGCAGCCTCAGCCTCAGCGGGGGCAGTCACGGTCTCGGGCTCAATGGGCTTGACAGCGGCCTCCTCGACGGGGTTCTCGAGCTGGGGAGCAGTGCTAGCGACAGCGTTCTCCTCGGCGGGGGCGGCGGTGGCCTCCTTCTCGGACTTCTCCTGGGAGGGGGAAGAGACCTTGTTGAACAGGCTGCCGAAGATGGAAGCGCGTTTAGCCTTCTTCTCCTCCTTCTTCTCCTCGGCGGGCTTGGTCTCCTCGGGCTTGGCCTCATCCTTAGCAGGAACCTCGGGGGCGGCCTCAGTGGTCTCAGTGGCAGCGGCGGCAGGCTCAGCGGTGGTCTCAGCGGCGGGCTCAGCAGCAGACTCGGCGACGGGCTCAGCGGCCTTGGTCTCCTCAGCAGTCTCTTCCTTGGTCTCCTCAGCCTTGGTCTCCTCCTTAGCGGGTGCCTCCTCCTTCTTGCCCAGGAGGGAGCCGAAGATGCTGGAGCGCTTGCGAGACTGGGAGCGGCTCTTGGTAGCGGCCTTCTCCTCCTTCTTCTCTTCCTTCTTCTCCTCGGCAGGCTTGGCCTCCTCAGCGGGGGTCTCCTCGGTGGTCTCCTCCTTCTTCTCCTCAGCGGGCTTCTTGGCGGCAGCGACGGCGACGGCGGGCTTGGTCAACTTCTCAAGCTCAGCCTTGTAGCCCTCGCTGGAGGTGATGGTCTCCTTCTCAGCCTTGGCCTCAGTAGCCTTGGACTCGAGAGCAAGGACCCAGCTGTCGCGCTCGGCGGCGCTGGAGGCCTGGAAGGTGTGCTTCTGGCCGGCGACCTTGAAAATGAACTCGTTGGAGCTCTCCTTGGTGATATCGGTGACCTCGGCGAGGCTGAAGATACCGGCGGGGGTGGCCTTGTCCTCGGCGCGCTTGGTGAAGAACAGGAGACCCTTGCCGGTCTGGGTGGCCCAGGCGACAATGGGGTTGGCGACGGCGGCCTTCTCGTTCTGCTGGAAAACGGCCAGGTTCTTGGCCTCAGTGGCCTCCTCGGTGAAGTAGAAGAAACGCTTGGAGAAGCGGAAACCCCTGCGCAAAGAAAAGAGGTTAGTCGCAAACTCTATGCGCGCGTTGTCGCAAAGTAAACAAAGGACTTGGGAGCTTACTTGACGAGACCGGGGGCCTTGTGACCGAGGGTACCCTCAGTAGCAGGCTTGATCTCCTCCTTGGTCTCCTCCTTAGCGGGCTCAGCGGCCTCAGTGGTCTCGGCGGCGGCAGTCTCCTCAGCGGGAGCAGCAGCAGCAGGAGTCTCCTCAGTGGTCTCCTTGGGAGCCTCAACAGCAGCCTCAACGGCGGGAGTCTCAACAGCGGGGACGACCGCGGGGGTCTCCTCGACAGGCTTCTGGACGTCAGACATGATTAAAAAAGTATTAAACCGAAGTGGTTGGGGGTATCGATTAAAGAAGCAGAGCTTCGAAGAAACGGCGAGTTTGGGGGTATCAGGGTATCTTGAAAGCAAAGAAATAAGAGCTACAAAAGAGCTCGGGTATCACAACGACGTAGGAAAAGGGGGGGTATTCTGCTTTGGAAGAAGGAAAAGAAGAAGAAGAGGAAGAAAAAGGGAGGAAAGGGCGAAAAAAAAAGAGCGACGGGGGGGAGAGGGGAGCAACCAAAGGGGAAAGGAGCTGCAGGGAGCCCAGACCAGTGGGTCCCTGGCGCTTAGTTAGGTAACAGGGGATACCGTACACACTGTACCTGTACCTGTTGGGTACTTGGGTACTTAATACTTGATGTATACGGAGTACAGAATATACTTATACGTTCCTGTATACTGTATACTGTATACTGTATTTGAGTTGACTGATATTCACAGGAGTCTAGAGTATATTCTTTATCTCTCCCTGCTCCCTATTGGAAGGACCGCAAATCCTGTACGAGTAAGCCTACAGAATACGGAGTAGGGTGTATGTATGTAGATGTAGGGTACCCCCGGCATCACACCACCGAGAGCTTCAGAGATCGGCCATGCATTGAACACTCTTTCCCCCTAATTTGTCCGTGCAGTCGGGTTCTCTCCCGTGCAAATTAACGGGCTTTGTTGCCCTCGAATGAGAATTTGATTTTTTTTTTTGATTTTTTTTACTATTTCCTCCCCCCTAATTTTCTGGAAATTACTGGGATTGATTAATTGTTTTTGTTATTGTTATTGTTCTCTGTACTTTGTAATTTTCCTGTAACTTGCCTTTCCACCCATCATGATACCCAAGTACCCAAGTATACTTTCGGCCTGGGTCACCGGGACGATTGAAGTATGGACCACTCGTTGGTTCTCTGCTCCTCCCGAGTTACACAGTTCCAGGGGGTTGACTGACTTTGATACTCGTACATACTTACCAGCATCATGTTACATACTTCAATACCATCATCTGATATGTACCTGCTATGTACTCCGTACATCCTTCCCGCAAGGCATCATACCCCTCGATCTTCAAGGAGGGGAGCAGGAGGGAGAGGCAAAATAAAGGATCTCGTCCGAGGTGCTGGGCCACTTCCAACCCTGGTCCAGCGGGGTTGCCTTTCTCATTCTGCATGCTGATCAGCCAGGATGAGCTCGCCCGCCTGTTGGATTCGTTCTCAGGGCGCTGATCCAGCCTTGACGGAACTGGGATACTGGACTGCCCACATCTCACTGGCCGTCCAACTCAACTCTCTGCCTTTTGTCACGATGTCGACTCTTTTTTGCAACAAAGGTGTAATCCATCTAACCCCATGACCACCCGCTATCCCAGTGGCGTGCGAACCCTCGTGGCCAACCAACGCCAGTTGCACAACCCCTCTCCTTCTTTCGTGCACGTCATCACCCCATGTCGTGCCCTATCGGGGACGTATCATGGATCAGCTCGCATTGGCGCCCACGATATCGCACCCAGGATCCCATGATGCACTTGCTCTAACGGTCCTATCTTTTCGCATTCTTCTGACACCATCCGCACCAAGAGTTCCTTTTTTGACGTGATACGAGGAGGGGTGTAAGTATTTCACGTACTTTGTACTTTCTACTCCGTCCTCTGTATCCCTTTGCTCGACTGGGATCACCATGCAACTCGACCGAGTCTTATCTCGTCCATAACCCTACCTTTACCTCCATATCGGTATGAGATGGTTTACATCGACCGTACTGTAAATCGAACCCCACTGACCATACTATCCGTAAGAAGTAAACAAGTAATTCGAAATTGCCCCTAATTAAGGGCCCCCTTTTTCTCCCTCTGAGGGCGGCTGCTGGACCATTTTCTTCTAGATGTTCGGGCTAACGCTCAAAGTACGGTTGCGCCCCACTTGGTGGTCCCGTGTCTTAAGCCATCTCCCATCGGTGGCTGGCCAGCCCTACTCCTATACGACCTATGCTTCATCTAGCGCCCAGCTATTCCCTTTGTTATGTGCCTTTCCCATGGTTCACTTCTTGCCGCAGAGCTGTTCCATCGATTTCTCGTTTTTTCAACCACATTCTGCAGTTTGGGATATCTGACTCACACACAGGTCGTGACTATCAGGTCGATCAGGAGACGGCCCTACCAGAGCCAGACTACAACCGAAACTTTTCCAGTAATGATAGCCCACACGACTGATCCACTCCGTGTCCCGCCGTCCAATTGCTTCGTCGGTCTGCCCCTTTTCTACACCCGTTGCGGCCAAGACTTCGGATTTGCCAATCCTGCCCTCTTTCGTGCTGTCGCGGTCTCCAAGTCACGAGTTGCCGACCCCGGGACTGAGGTCGATGAATGGCCAGTGCCCCCGTCGATCTCTTCGGCTGGCGGTTTCGCCGTCAGGTATTCTGGTCCTGCAGCTGCCATGCGACTTGCCCGGGTGCTTGTCCAATTGTCATTGCGCTTCAAATGGTGGCCTGTTACGGAATATGTACATACATGATGTATGTATAGATGTACTCCGTACTTGTTTGTTTACCCTAGTCCATCCGCATCTGTAGAGCGGAGATGCCCGCAGGACCGCCGACTAGAGTAATCCCGTAGGACCCATCCGTGGATAGAGAACCGGATGGATCGTATCATGGCGCGAAGATCCCGTCCTCAATGCGACGGAAACGCTTGCCAAGCGCAAAAACACGGACACCAGACAAGAATTTGTTCTTGCGGTGTGCCCTAAGGGGCCCCAATACTCTTCCTGAGCGAAACTCTCTCCCCGTCTAAGCTCTCCTCCGAGGTCCTCCGTCCCTTCTAGCGTCTACTAGACTGGTTATCGAGCCTCCCCTTAACCATGGCACACTTTAATGAAGATGCGCGCACCATCGTTACGTGAGACCGCGGTGGATTCAATTGAACAAGCTATGGAGAAGACTATTCTGCGAGTGGTATATCAGTCCGATGGATGGCCCATACCTAGGTATGTATCGGCGAAATGCACAAAGACACGCAGGAAACTATAAAAGGGGGGAAATAATAATAAAAAACGTGTCGGAGTTGGAGTCAGACCATGGATTGCTCGCGAGGACCACTGTACAGAGTTGGTACCCATCCATGGAAAATAATAGGGGAGGCTCCACACGAGCTTGCACAGAGTCCACTTGGGACGGGTAAAAAAGGAGGCCCAATTATTGAAATTTCAACACTCATCCCAATAATCCTTCATGCCACACGTGGATCTGATCGGCCGAATCTATAGATTTCAGGATGCAAGGCACAGACACTATCCAAGCTCGTATCTGTCCTTCCCCCATAATCCAGAGTGGTACATGGACAACGGGATGACAGCTCACAGTGCCAGTGCGGAGTCAGGTGACCCTATATGCAGGGATGGAGGTCACATGACAACGGCCCCTGCCTCTCGCTAAGCACTTGGCATGTGACCCAGGGGTATTTAAGCCGCCCGCCGCCCGCGGTCTTCCTCCTCTTTTCTTTCTTCTTCATACTTACCTTGTTTGGGTGGCTGCGCTCATGAAGGCGGCCCACCACAGATTGGTCCCTGCATTGCACAGCGCGGCGGAACAGTTTGTTCAACGGCCTTCGGGTCATTGACAGGCGCATTCTTTGGCACTTTCCACTTGTTGGATCAAAATATCTTTTCATCAATCCTCGGGCCAATGGCTCGGGTTTGGAGAAGAGGTTACTCTAGTTGTATATCTGCCCTGTAGAAATAATCCACCTTTTAAACTAAGCTGAGACTAGAGTAACGTGGTATCAACCGCCTAGAAATGTTGATAGCGCTCACTTCACCTCATTTCACCTGGACGCGTCGCGTGTTGACCTCGGGATGTGGATGTCATCCATGCCGAATTCTCCGCAGCCTTCCCCTTCCTATGCTCGCTCCAGAAGATGATACAACCAACTTGATGTCCTATCGACCAACTACATATATTAGTAGTCACGCAACATATTTGGTCAATATTTCCTGATCTGCGGATGTGAAATGCGCGTTGTCGAGTCTTCCAAGTACGAGGCTCGTCGCGTTTCTCTAGCTCCTGATATATATCCTTCAATCGTATATCGAAGTCGCCCCCCTTCTTGCTTGACGAAGAGCACTTCAAGCTCCTGTAATGAAAAGTATGACCAGGAATACGAGGACCTGAATCGACACCAGAAATGGCCGCATTTTCACTTATGATTGCAGGGCTTGGCACAGTGAGCCACTCCTTGCAGTTATAGTGGCGCCCGGTATAGTAGACCAGGATTCCATCGCTCGCAGTACTAGGTAGTACTCAGCTACTAACAAGAGCCAGATTTGCCTCAAATCTTGAATTCTACTACATATACTACTAGTAGTACTAGTAGCAGTCTTTTTCAAATACAGGCGTTCTTCAGTCTAGCAAAGTTCAAGTGACATTATATATAATTCATCGAAGGCACGGATCTCTAACATCCTAACACTACTAGTAGGAGAATCTAGCAGAGTGGTCAAATGAAGATTTTGGATACCAAATCCTGGAAAGGCTGTTGCGCTACTACTAGTATATGGAGATTTGGCTGTTACTAGTAATTGTTTCAATTGCTCTAGTCTCTAAGAATAATCACAAAGTGAAGAACCATCGGATGGATGTAAACGAATATCAAAACACAGGGCTGCCAATTGCTAGACCCCGATCAGGATTTGCAGTAGAGAAATATCGATGCCAAACGAAAACGGAAGATTCAAAAACGAAAGCAAAAGGAACAACAAGAGAGATTTGACAATGAAAATCCTGAACTGTGGGTATTATCAGATCAAGGAGAGATAAGTGAGTGGATATGTGCGAAACAGTCGACCGGCGATCCATGCAACATCAAACAGAGAGTAAACCCTGAACGAACAGAGTTACAACATACAAGGGGGGTTGGCCTTGAAAGTCTTGTGCAGATTATTTCCTTGCCCCGTTTCTTCAGGGGGCTCGCGGGTTATTCTCCGCTCATTCCACGCCGTTTTAAAAGCGTGCATCATTGTCGGCGTGGTAGAAATGTTGGATTTGCTCCAACAAAAGTAGTACTAGTCTTGATATGCGACTTAGTTGACCTTCAAAACCCCGAAGACATCTCGGGCCCCATTCGCCTCAGCTTTGATATCCGATCGGGACCGCTTGGGGTTGACGACGACTTCACCCCAATGCTTGGGGACGGTGCCCTCGGATGTTGGACGACTTGTGTGGGAACCGTGATCTGAGGTAACTGTAAGATGCGATTCATCCGGGATAGGAGAAGGCGAAGCTGAGGCTGAGGTGTGAAGAGTCGCTTGGGGTTGGAGATGGGGTTGTGGCTGGAGCGACCAGATATCGATGACGGAGCTGGAGACCGGAAGAGTTAGCGACATAGGTTCTTCAATATTCCCAAAGATAAGCCATTGGATAGGCTGTTCCTTCAAAAAGGCCATCTTACTCTGAAGTTCGTTGACAGATAGCATCCAGTGCTTCTCTTTCCCGCCTCACGTACTCCGGATCCGGCTGGTTTGCTTGCTGGGCGTGATTGAGGGCCCCATAGCCATAACCCGCTTGATAAGGGTCATCGTCTAGAAGACGTGAAGACTCCGGCTGTAGATAAGGAACGTTAGAACGGCTTTCTCTCTTGAGGGCGTTCCACGTATCGCGCATTAGACCGAGGGCATGCGCATTGAACATGGTGCCTGAAAATCCAATCCTCCGCCGAACGCCTTCACAACGGTACTCACTTCTGGAGACTCCTGGCGAGCACCGCCAAGACAAGAGGCGCAGACACCCATTTATAAAGGTCGAGGTCGAGATCAGATCGGACGAGGCGCACGGTGCGGTGGTCCACGAGGCATTAAACAACCCCCAATTATCGATGCAGTGGGCGGTTCCACCGCGCTCGCTCTAGGGGCTGCGGTGGAGAGGAGTATAGAAGTCGAGCGATTGAAAGCGTACAGGGTAAGGAGTGCGGGGATGCAAAAGCGTGAACTGAGACTCGAAGAAAATGGCGCAGAGGGGAAAAAATGCTGGATGTATCGGATCGGGCGCAGGCCATCAGGTGAGGCTGGGCGTCCGTGCGATGTCATCGATAACCACAAAGTGCGTGGCCGCAGCGTGGAAATTACCCAATCACCTCCTGGGCCACTCACCGTTCAGCAGTTTTTTCGTCTCATTATATCACCCCATCGACTTTGCGCTCGACGGGACAGCACACCATGTTCGACCTCCCCACAGCAAAACGGTAGGCAACTCTCAACCGGCAAGGTTCAATTCATCGACGAACTGACCTTTGTTCTCCAGCGTCCGCCGTGATGAGGTTCAATCACCAGCGTCATCACGCTCCCCATCCCCCGCCGACGAAGCCGAGCTCCAAGATGCACACGACCGCCTCGGGAAGTTACTAAACCTAGACAGCATTCTTGGCCTGGATGTGAACCAAAAGGAGGAAGAGAGCCAACAACCCGCAGTCGATGATGAGGACGACGAGCAAGAGTTCGAATTCCGACTGTTCAGTGCGCCCGTCAAATCTAAAGAAACTACCGAGAAAGCACCCGAAGAAGAATCATCTACAAAGCAGAAGGGCTCTTCCAAGGAGAAAGAGGCTGGGGATGAAGGAACACAGAAGCTGCGCATTCGATTGCGGTCTCCAACCCCCATATCTGCGAGACCAGAGGATGGTAGATTCGTCAAGGCCTTCCGCGGATGGCAATACTATTTCACCGACCCCACGCTCTATGGGTTGAAAGATGAGTCAGATATTGAGGTGCAGCTGTCAGAGAAGCGACGCCAGTATGAGGACACAGCTGTGACCGGTGATCACATAACATCATGGGCCAAGGCTCAACCGTGGGTAAGTTATTCTTTCACTGGAGCATACATCGATCCAATGAACCTCAAAGAAATATGAAGAAGGAAAACTAAACTGATTTCTTAGCCTGGTTGTGATCTATCATGGCGAGTAATTCGTCTCAAGCGCCATCAAACAAAAGTGCCGTCAGCACACAAAACTGTGCCCGTATACGTGGTCGAGGATGCTCCGCCGACCAAGTCACCCAAGACCAGAAAGAAGCCGGGCAAAAAGCGTCGTGTTCAACTTCGCAAGAAAGTCAAGGCGGCCGAGGTTGCGAAGGAGAATGAGGCAGAGAAGCGGACTCGCAAGAACCGCGAACGCAAGATCAAACGGCGTCAAAAGGCCCGTGAGGAGAAAGCTGCGAAAGCGGGTGAAACTGTTGGTGGAGATGTTGCTATGGCTGATGCTGATGGAGATGAATCTTCTGGTGGCGAGGAGTAGTCTGTTCCAAGGTTTATATAGATCGATTTACCTAGCCGGATGTAAAAAATGATACCCTACGATTACTACGCTTGCTGCCACCATGTCTGGATTTCCTTTTCAAAATAAGAATGCAATTAGGAGGTAACCAAGACCTCGACATTAGTGGGTATTATGTAACTAACTAAACAGGCAGAGCGCCGAGAGACCTCAATGCTTCTGTATGGCTATCGGGTGTGTATAGCCCAACAAGACGAGAAAGCCGAAACAAACAGACTTCGCAGAGGCACATTCAGCACACTATTCCATCTGACAATTCCTTGTAACAATTTGGAATTCCATTTGGCTTACTTGGCCGGCTCTGTAATCGATTAGTATGGAGGACGTGGAATGGAGATGCCAATATTGGAGCATCACGCACCTTGCTTGGCGAGAGTCTCGGTAGTATCCTGCGAGGGAGCCGCAGCAGCATCCGCAGCAGGTTCCTCCGCCTTAGAAGCGGCAGTTGCAGGGTCTAGTGATTACTAGTCAGCTAATGGAAACGTAGAACTGCCAATGTAGGATAAGTCACTAGCAGAGGTGGACTGTGGTCTTACCGGCAGCGCCGTCTGTGCCAGTGGCAGGAGTAGCGGCTGTGGCAGGAGTAGCGGCTGCAGGCTTGGTCTCAGCTGGCACAGCTTCAGCGGGAGCAGCAGGAGTAGCCTCAGGCTGAGCCTCAGGGGCGGCAGCCGGGGTGGCAGCCGGGGTAGCATCTGGAGCTGGAGTTGGAGCTGGGGCAGTGCCCTCGGTGGGAGCAGCAGGCTGAGCGGGGGTTGCTTCGGTGGCAGCAGCAGGAGTGGCAGCGGTCTCAGTAGGCTTTGCATCTGAGCTCTGTTCAGTCTTCTTCTCCTTCTTACGACGGAAGATGTTCTTGAGGCCCTTCTTCACCTGGGCGAAGGCATCGGGAGCTAATGTGGGGTTAGAGAAAAGGACATTGGAGGAAATAGACGATATGGGGGGAATTCGCGATGACGATTATTTGAACGGCAATGAAGTGCACTTACGAACACCAGGCATGATGACAGTCAAGTAAATAGTAGAATAACCCGCGTGGGAATGTAGTGGAGTTCTTGGAGATCGGAGGAGGGAAGAAGAAGAGGACGGCAACTCACTTCCTTCCCTTTCCTCCTCACGTTGCTGGTTCCGGAACACGTGACATGGACGTGGCGCTCGGCAGTGTCTGCTATTTCGATAGAGGTAATTATTCTTTTCCGATTTTCTCTCTACTTTAGCTTTATTGGGGTTATTGAAGGTTCGGTATTCAGGGGCGTTGGGGAGATACCCAGACGTCACCCGTGCAGCGAGGGCTAACCATTGGCTCAAGTGGGCCAAATCTGGGGCCCGACCCGCTAAGAGACTTGGCCCTGACAGCTTGCAGTGGCGGTGCTGCACATCTTCATCTGACGGAGGGGTTGAAACACCGTCATCTGGCGTCGGGTCCACTGTCCGGGCGCTTAAATGACCACCGGCCAGCTGTCCCGAGTTTGATTGGGGGTCTTTGATCGAGCGATCGCAATGTGGAGATTGCATCGTTTGGAAGCTCCTATTCGTTTACATAGATATAGATGGAAGGGGGGACGGAGATGAAACTGCGCAATTAAACCAAATGGGAGGGTATCATAATGCTAGTATATTTGGATAACGACCTACTTCTGTGGGCATAAATAGCAATATCGAAGCCGTAATACAACTAGAAAAACTGAAAGCAAAAGGTCGCAATTACATGGCCTGGACCTCGAACATTAGCCGACGCCGCATTTGTTAGAGAGATTGGAAGTGACCTACCAAAGATAAGAAAGAAAAGACCGATTGCCATCTTGGTGCTCTGTGCCCCGATGAGGATAAGAAGAAGTGCGCACACTGTCCATGCTGAAATACCCCCAGAGTGCAACCCGGGTGTGCGTTTGAATTTCACCGTCGCATCATCGATCATTGAATGTAAGTTGGCAGCTGATGTAGTAGCTTTTTCCAGCAAAGCTTGGGAGACCTGTGCTTTGAATTGCATTTCATCTTGTGTCTTGAACTGGGCGGCTAGTAATTTGGCCTGGGACTGTTGAGCTTGTTGTAGGTCATGGGCCCTGTTGTAAGACTGCTCCATGGAGGTCTCCATTGTTTGTAGACGCTATTATCGTTAGAGCAAGGCTCAGCCCCCAAGTCAGACATAAATACCTGAGACATTCTGTTCTCCTGTTCCAGAATCATGATAAGCCGGCCATTGAGCCATTCCTAGAATAATACGCATTAGCATAAATTGTAGCCATCATCTCTCTAAAAAAACATACCAATGAAGAATCGAATGTTATCATTCGCTGAACAAGGCGGGCCATGTCTGTGTCCACGATTGATTCAAGCGATTGGTGCAATACCGATGCCACATCTCGGTAAGCCAGAGCATCTTCTTCGTGCATGCGAATCACCTCCTGACTCCGCGAAATTGTGTTTTCCTGCACTTCATGTAAAGCGTCTTGAAGGCTTCGGACAGATCCTGAGGTATCTCGAAGTTCCTGCCCGGTATTAGTATCCCTAGAACAATAGAAATAGGGCATTTTTACCTTTGCCAGAGTGCCCGCCTCTCCCCGAAGATTATCCATAACTGAGCTAGCCGAAGTAGCGATGCTGTCCAACCCAGACCAAATCTCCTGAAGTAGCCTATCGAGCGCATTCTGAGTAACAGATGCTGACTTCTCCAAGTCAGCCGCGAGTCTCTCTTGCATTCCCCTGACCTCTTCCAGAAAGGTATTGTGTCGAGACATTTCCATATCGGCGTTGTGTAGCGCTGCTTCTAGTCCTTCGTGTAGCTTCGAACTGGTCTTCACAATGGCTCGATGAAGATCCAGCAGTTCCTCTCTTTCCACCTCAATCCGCGCCGCTTGGCATATAACCATTGCATTCTGTCGGTTGTTGCTATATGAAGTCCACCACTGAGGTCGCGACTCCAAGGCTTTCAGGCACTGCCCGAGGATGTTATCGGGCAAAAGGTCGATCCCAGTATCAGGCGGCTGGGGCTTGTTCGTGAACGAGAATCGAAATCTGGATTTGGGGGGTGGAAAAACTACCACCGGAAGGCAAGGAGCAGGCACGGAGGCGCCGGCACCATTCAATTCACATATTGCCAGCCGGGCTGCGTACATGGACCGAATGCGATCCAAGGTTTCATATTCGTAAGTCGGCGAATCGCTTGTATCTTTACCCCCGGTGAATTGACACGATGTGACAAGTCGCGTTACCGCCACGCGATTGCAGGATGGTGAGGATTTCATTGAATCGAGAAGCTGGACTGCTTCAGTGAAGATCGCATCGTGCTGCTGAGCTTTGGATCCTAGGTGGGGAAGCACATGGTTGTCGCCTGTGCTCATCGGTTCGGCTGAGAGGTTACCTAAAGTAATTAGGAGATCAATTGAAGACGGAAAGGACCTCTTCGGGCATCATACTGTCCGTTTTCCCAATGGAATCAATACCAGCAAAAGCCAATGCCAACTCAATCATGAGCAGCAGGAGCCAGGGTCGAGTAGTAGTGAGCCAGCTCATCGTGTCAGGACCATCGAGTGATTGAGTGTTGGAGAGATTGAAAGCCAATTTCAGACCAGCGATAAAATTCCAAAGACCGTCACGGCGGATGAAAGGATGACAAGGTGAGGTGGTTGCTGATTGCGGGCCAGGAGAGCTCACTTCCCATATCGAACATTGTGCCAACTTCAAGTCCCCTTGTTTTAACTTCTTTCGGTAGGGAGTTCTTTGAAGAGCCCTGAAATGGATTAAATGGATTAAAGACAAAAAGCAGGGAAAGAACTTCAAGAAACTCATGGATAGTCTGGTTTAGCCAAAATTATTAAGTAGATTGAGGCGCATGCTGGTGCCTAGCATGGTGCATGGTATAGCTTGATCATCGTGATACTAGTACAAACGCATCATGATATACCTAGGAGTCGGAGGAGGTATTGGCGATAAGGCAAGTAGCCATAAAGGATGATATAGCTTCATAACATTACATTTAGTGCATTCAGTCTCCATAAACAATTCAAACCAAAAGAATGGTGAAACTTGAATAAGTTTTGATAGTTAACTAGTCATGTTGGTCATGTGCTGCCTGACTCTTTAGGCGACAAGGTTATATCACGTGAATACTAACCCGATCGGGCCGGGGTTCTCCTCCGACAAAATCATCGACGCCGCAGCGGAGCTTTGTCCAACACGCCAAACATCATGTCTTTTCTACCTCAACGCTGCGCTCGGCAGCTCCTTCGAGAGCCTTTCCAGCGCGGTTCATTACCTCTCTTCCTTACCCCCGCTTTCTCTCCGTCGCGCGCGCAATGCTTCTCGACCACCAACCCAGCGCAATCCCGAATCGGAGGCGCCGCCGTCTCCATTCCCCCAGAGGTGTCATTCACCCTGGTTGACCTGCCCAAGAGCCAGAACCGTGGTCACGGAAAGGATGTTCCCACCCATGCCGCGCAGATCAAGGGACCGAGGGGTATGTTTTGGGTCCCAGAGATGAACAACTTCCCCCAAGAGTGCTAACCCACGCGATATCCAGGCGAGATGATCCTCAGCATTCCCTCCTTCATGACTGTCAACCACGACCAGGCGACTTTGAAGGCCACTCTCTCTATCCAGGATAGAGAAGTCCCGCACCAGCGTGCTATGTGGGGTAGGTGTTTTCCATTTCTCGCAGCGTGTTGGTTTCCGAGTCTAACATGATGGCCAATTGCAGGTACCACCCGAGCACTCCTTCAGAACCACATCACCGGTGTCTCAGAAGGCCACATTTGTGTCCTCAGTCTCGTCGGTGTCGGTTACAGAGCTACCATCGAACCCAAGGCAACCACCGTTACTGCGACTTACCCCGGACAACAGTTCGTTTCGCTGAAGGTCGGCTTCTCCCACCCCATTGAATTGGGTATCCCCGAGGGTGTTCAGGCCAGCACACCCCAGCCTACCCGTATCCTCCTGGAGAGCGTCGATAAGCGCAAGGTGACACAGTTTGCGGCTGAGATTCGTGAGTGGAGACGACCCGAGCCGTACAAGGGCAAGGGTATCTTCGTCAACGGAGAGACTATCAAGCTCAAGGCGAAGAAGATTAAATAGTCTATGGGCGTTTGTCCTTGTGCTTGTCCTTTTTCATTTTCATTTTTGGAACATCGCATTTTGGTTCCCTGTATTCTTATACTCTATCTCCATCACATATGTACTTTTTCCTCCTCTACCTCCGTTTTGATCTCTTCCTTCAATTGGTATCACAAATGTACTCTGGACGCATCAAGCGTGACCCTAACCAGACAAAATAAGAGTCCCCAATGGCTCAGCCACAGAGCCGGGGAACGATATGGTAAAAAAATAAAGCAAGAAAGACACTTACAGCTTCAGGACAGTCTTGACGGCATCAATGACCTGCGCCTGGTGAGCTTTGGGAGCAGCAACGACACCCTTGTTAGCAGCGAGAGTCCGGCCCTTGCTGAAGTCCAAACGGGAACCGTAGATGTCAGTGACCTGGCCACCAGCCTCACGGACGATAATGTCACCGGCAGCGTGGTCCCAGATCTTCTCCTGGTAGTCCTTCTTCACGGGCAGACGGAGGTAGATGTCACCAGCACCACGGGCGATCGAGCAGTACTTGGCCTGTGAGTCCAGACGAACGCTAGGGGCGGTGATGCCGAGAAGACCAGCAACGGCGGCATTGTCACCCTGAGCGGAGTGAGCAGCCTCGACACCCTCACAGAAGACAGCCTGAGCGATATCGGAGACGGGGCGCATCGAGATGGGCTTGCTGGCGGCAAGGGTACCGCTGGTCAGCGGGCGGCTGAGGGCACCCTCACCCAGGACGGCGGAGAAGAGGACGCCATTGGCGGCGGTCTGGCCTTGCTGGGCACCAGTGTTGGCGTCGATAGTGGCGGCATCATCGACGGGGAGGTTGGGGGTACCAATGGCACCGACCTTGACGTCGCCGTCAACGATCAGACCCAGGCAGACAGCGTACTGACCACCACGCAGGAAACCCTTGGTGCCGTCAATAGGGTCGAGAGCCCAGATACGGCCCTGACCACCACCGGCACTCTTGCCCTCATCAATGATATCCAGCATGCTCTGCTCGCTGGTCAGGGAGCCACCGAGCAGGTTGTTGCTCTCCTCATCATCCAGCTTGATGTCCTTGACCAGACGCCAGATCTCAGCACTCAGATCCTTGTCCTCGCGCAGGGAGCTGGCCTCCTCCTCGGCAACAATCTCGTCGTTGGGGAAGTTCTTGCGAATGGCCTGGATGATCAGGGCCTGGGCGCCGAAGTCGCCGATGGTGACGGGGGACTTGTCATCCTTGGAGACGGTACCCTTGGCCTTCTCGAAGAAGACCTTCTGGGTGAGAATGGATGCCCGCTGGACGGCGAGCTCGGCGATGTAGCGTTCTTGAGAGTAAGACATGGTGATGGGGTGGGATGGGGAGGAGGAGAAGAAGAAGGAGGAGAAGTAAGAGAAGAGAGAGAAGGAGGGGATAAGCGCAAGAGGGGAGCGGGTCTGCACGACCACGGCTGCGAGAGCCAAAACGACGGTGGAGCAGAGGAGCAACAGTCCACGTATGCGCGGGGACTTCATTCGGTGGAGGCTAAATTACCTCTTGTTGGTGGATTCACTGAGTGTTTAGGGCAGACCCTTGAGCAATTGGAAGAAGCAATACTCGTACTCACTCAGATGTATACTCGTACTCGTAACTATGAACTGGAATGAATGATAAGCTTAGATCTCGCTGGTAATTGAGACATCAGACCCCGCCCTAGTCCCAATCGGGGCGCGACTGTCACGGGGGATTTTGGGGCACTTTTGGGGGAACTTTTGGAGTCTTCCATTGTCAAAGGTCTCTTATTCGTTCCCCTCGTACGAGTAACCTTCAGTTTCTCCCTTTTGAACCTCACCATTTTTCCATAATTCGGGTCGGCATTTGTGGGAATCGATCGTTGCCCTTTTTTGCACCCTGTGCCCCTCTTCGCACCGTTGATCGCCCTGCGGATCTTCCCCGACGTCACCGTCTTGCTGGTCTTGTCTCCTTATCACACCACAACACCCCGGCCAGTTTCACCTTTTGAAACATACCACTTCTTCAAAGGAACCTAGCACGCTACTTGAGACTAGCGCTACCTCCCGTTGAGATCACCCAACCTATTCAACTCTCATTTATCCCATTCAATCCGATCCTGGGCGCAGTGCGGGGCCTTTCGGTCTTTCTTGGTTCGATACGAGCACGCGGGTTACTCTACCCAGGCAGCCAAAATCAAAACCCAAAAAAAATCACACCTCTTCTTCCAAAAAGATCAGATTCTACATCCATCAAACCCCTCCTCGAGGGCATCGTTGAGCTGCGCTCGCCATGTTTCAGTCATCGGTGAGCCGACCTCGGCGTGCGATAAGCTTGTCTTGTGACTCCCCACACTGACCTCGCGCCCTTTTCTAGAAACCCTACTCGGCCGTGACCGTACAAATAGAGGTCTTGACAAGCGAACAATATGAGGTGGAAGACTCGAGCGGTATCGTCGATCTAGTCGAGGTTGTCCGTATCCAGGCGAGTGGCCCGACCGAAGCTAGTCGGGCACTGCGTAAGAAGCTGTAGGTGCGCTCGCCGACACATAGATGACCTTCCTAATTTATGTTCGCACTCGATAGGAAATACGGAAACCTACACCGACAACTGCGAGCCCTTACTATCCTCGACTTTCTCATTCAAAATGCCGGCGACCGATTCCTCCGCGAGTTTGCCGATGAGCCACTCCTCGAACGTCTTCGAATCGCGGGTACAGACTCGGTTTCGGATCCCTTAGTGAAGCAGAAATGCAAGGTCCTCTTCGGTCAATGGGCGGTCACTTATAAAGACACTGCGGGCATGTCCAAGATCGCTGCCCTATACAAGCAGCTTCCGAAGCGGAAACAGCCAGCAACACAGGCCAAGGCCAAGGTTCTTCGTGACGGGGCGAATCACAATGAGCCCCCAATGGGTCACACAGTATCCATCTCCGCGGGCAATGGACCATCGACGACACTGAGCAGTCCTAAACAGAAGTCGAAATCGAAGAAGGATAAGAAAGATAAGAAGTTGTCGGTTAGCAGGAACTTCAACCTGGAGAAAGAGCGCCCGGAGATTCTGCAGACACTTGCTTCGGCTTCGGTAGCTAGTACAAATCTGCTGAATGCACTCAAGCTGGTCAACCGTGAAACCACCCGTGTCAGCGAGGATGCCGAGTGCATTAGCCGATTTGAGGTCTGCAAGAAGCTCCGGCACCAAATCCTACGCTATATCCAGCATATCGAGAGTGAGGAGTTCTTGGGCGGTCTCATTCACGCTAATGAGGAACTCGTGGAGGCATTGATGGCCTACGAAGTTTTGGACAAGAGTTACGATTATGACAGTGATAGTGATGATGATGTTCTTTCGGGTAATTGGAGATCCAGAGCGGAGCTTGAGGACGAGATGGGTGAAAGTTTTAACGGCTTGAGCGTTAATCCTGCGAAGCCCCCACGGCCTGTGGCGTCTTCGTCTCGACACGTCCTTGAGAGCGAAAGTGAGAGCGAAAGCGAGTCTGAAGAGGAGGACGAAGATAACCCGTTTGGAAACCACAATGCGATCAAGACCCCTGGCGGTGAGAAGGCTGGTTATACCTGGTGAGTCTTCCATCTTCACAGTCTACTATTCCCATCTAACATCTTTACAGGAAAGAGGTATAAAACGTGCTTTGATATATAGCTTTTGGACCATAGATGTCCCTTTGATAACTCGATGTTCTGTATCTATTCATTCTTAGCCAATATCGCTATACCCAATGATACGACCGTGCTGGTCACTTATTCATAAGATTCTACAACTCGAAGGCATACCAGTTTTTGAATCTGATGCCTAAGGGGTGGTTTTAATCGAAATATTCGGAGGACGATGCAATACCGGCAGTACATTAACTCCTAGACATCTCGGCCATATCTATTACTAACATCTACGAGGGATGAGTTTTGATTCTGAGCATATAAAACGTTGATTTGATGGAACTTATAATAGCAAAAAATTGGGAATCAAATAACCTCGTGCAACAAAAAAATGGCAAGAATCAAACCAATGACTAGTACTAGTACTCATTCCGTTTCTCCTGAGCTGGATGATCCCTGTTACTCCATTCTTCTGCACCCCTAGTACTCATACGATTCCTCAAGAAGCCCAGATTCTTCGGATGGGTCGAGGTTCTGAGCCAACCCTTTGATGGCATGCTCAGTAGGCGGGTCCATTCCCGGTACAGGACCCCCAGTAAGCGCAAGAATGGATGCATCGTCGTTATCATCCGCAAGCTCGTTAAGGAATTCACTGAAGTCCAATACCTGTTGTCCGGGATCTGTTGCTTCCTGAATAAGCGTGCGATGTCCCGGAGTCGGCGAAAGAAGTCCCCCGACAGAGGAAATTAGGCTATTCCGTCTAGCCAAGTAATCTTGTACACTGTCTGCAAGTTGTGCTGCCTCCAAATCCCGCCTAGATCTTTGAAAAGCTGCGGCCATAAACTCCTCTATCCTGACTTCCTCTTCAGGTTGGTTATCACGAATCACAAGGGTAAACACCGGCTCCCAGTCTCCGATAACGTGACGGCCCTCGATGGGCCGTGCCATTGATAATTGTGGCCAACGGGCTCTCATAACAGTTTGCACAGCGTTCATAAGATCCAAGTCGTTTTCTAAAAGATACTCACCTTGTGAGAAAGTAAGATTTACTTGTGTAACAGGGTTCGGATTGAGCCAGATGCTTTGGCCTGGTTTAAGCCATCCCTGGCTGGCCAACCCGTCTTTCAATCCACTGATTCGAAGACGCATGCCATTGATCCACATCCCGTTATGACTGTAAGATGTGGGATCCTCTGTATCTCTGACCAATTTACCAAGACGGAATGGTGGAGCTGACCGACCAGATGGGGCATGTATAGTATGAACAATAGCATTAAAGCGGGTGGTATTAGAGCCAAAATCAAATCCATATTCTTCCCATTCACGTTGATGCTGCCATTGCTCATCGCTCAGTGGGTCAGTTATCTGCCTACGAACCTCCAGGAGTAGAAAATTCGACATCCGAATGAGCTTTCCTTCTGATTGCTCAAAGGTCCTTCGATCGCCCTCGAGTGTCGCCTTTTGGTCATTATGCCGGTCCAAATTCATACCCCGGAATTCTCGATCATGGGCCTGTCCAGTTTCCAAAGCTATTTCCCAGAATGTCGATGCTTCCTCATTCTCGTGTTGTTCTTTTAGGTAATCCTCAACATCACTGAACCATCTCTCCCACTCTGCAACTAACATATTCTCTACTGCATCAAAAAATGCGTATCTCTCTGGGGTAAGCGGACAACCACCACCTGTGAAGCATGCATAACCATTGTATAGATGGCTTTGGAATCCATTTAGCTGAGATTGAGCAATAAGCGGCCATTGAGTCGATTCTTGTCGAAGCTCACTAGAACTTCTCAGAGAAGCAGGAGGCGGACGGGGTGTAATTCTAGGCCATGCTTGGAGTGCGTCTCGATATTTTCGTAGTGAGGCTGCGGGTTCTGGTTCAAAGGGCGTGTTTAATAACCACTGAGGCGAGCTTGGGCGTGGGGGTGCAGGTTCGAAAGCAACGGCAGGCGAGAGAAATGCAGGCGGAGGATGTTGAAGGTTGGTAGAAGAAGGAATTGCGGCCGCAGGTTGTAGCAAGCCAATTTCAAACAAGAGACTCGGAGCTGTAGTAATTACGACAGGTAAAGGTACAAAGGCAGGCCCAGGGACAGGGACGCCCGGAGCAGCTCCAGCCTCAACTTGAGCTTGAGTGGCTGGTGCGGCTTCGGCGGCAGCTTCGGCAGCTTCGGCATCCGCTGGAGATCTATAAGGTGTGCCAGTTGGTACTATATTCACCTTCACCCTGGTCCAGGCACGCCTATAGGCCAGGTAGAGCTCCCACAGCCGCTTCCGAGCCAGCTCGGGATTCACGGTACTGGGAATATGAGGGTATATCCGAGGCCATAGACTCCTGATCCAAAGTTCCAGTCTTTCTTTGTTGATATTAGACCTGAAAGAAAATTTGTTAAGCTCTCCCATATTATAGTGTATCTTCAAAAGTTCCTGTAGGATAGCATATCGCTGTGCTTGATGCCCTCCATATCCGCCCAGGTCTAGAGCGCTCCAATGTGACTGGCATATGAAGGTATCTGACACAGCCCCAGCAGGTACATCCATCTTGAGAATGTATTCTATTTCAATAGAGTCAATGGTAGACAATATACTTCGTTTGAGAATGTTTCGCCGGTCTGGTATTAATTATCCGATGATAAATCTAAAGAGAAATTAAACGCTTTTAAATATTCGAGAATCTTTGTCTGAACCTGTATTATCTTCGGGGCTTCGAGTCTGGATTAAACAAGCGCTTACAGAAACGGGGAAAACAAAAGACCGGCTGCGGTGCCTTTCAACCATGAGAGATTTCTTGAACCTCTTTGATATCGAAAACAATCAGACAATGGACGACCAAAGTCTCTGAAATGCCCTAATCCAACGACGTATCATACCTAAATAGTGATAGGTTGATTCCATGAGTTGATCAGGGATTTTTTAATCACAAAGAGAACGGTTCAATGAGTTATAGTACCCAACTCGAATATTAATTGATTGATCCTGACTGCCTGAGAAAGGGAGATATGGTAGGGAAAAAGTTGAGTTGGTAGTGATGTCTCATTGTATTCCCTTTTCTCGGTCCAGGTTGAGATCTTCTTTTCAGTTCCCAGAAAGAAATTCACGGAGCTCTTTCTGTGTCGAAGTTGGTCTTTGTCTCTGTATCTGTCTCTTTCGTTTAATTTTGATCGTCTGCTCAAGGGCAAGCCCTGCCCTTTAGAAAACAAAGAGCATATATTCAACATTGTCTGTTCTTATTTGCCACATTGGAGCTCGCACGCGATAATACAGCGCACAAACCAACCAAGGCGAGTGAATGAATGAATACCTAGATGAATAGCAATTATTGAAGTGTAACCAATATCTTAATCTCACTTGCAAACCGAAATCGACTAACTAGATCGGGAGAAGTTCCTCAGACAAGGGAGAAAAGCGACTTTCAATTGTGCAAAGTAATGAACAATATTAATCGGAAAGCAAACATAATTTCGGTAACGCAAGCCGAGAATTTGGAACATCTAAATACAAGACTTCTATGAAGGTTACCAATTCAGGAAAATGGTCTTAGTGAGACTCTCCGGGTGATCCCTCGGGGCCCACTGAGAATTAACTCTCGGCCCCAAGAACTCGCGAGCAGCGTTAAGTCCGAGAGCTGCGTTTAAAAAGCATTCGATGCATAACGCCATGGAAAACTAAATTGCCAGGATTTCGGACAACTGTGCCTTTCATTCAAATTCGCAAATATGGCAGTCACCGAGTTAGCTTTCCTCCGCCTCAGGAGCGATTCTTCATCAACAACCAACGAAGTCTTGACGGAAGCTCAAGCTGCACAAGCAGCATATTCTGGCTATCCAGTTACGCTTTTGCGTCAAATCGAAGATCCAAGTTTCCTTTACCTTTTGGGTGGCTGGGAATCGGTCGCAAAACACAATGAGTGGATTGCATCAGAGATAAACCAGAAGTTCCTTGAACAACTAAAAGATGATGTCGAGGTGAAGTGGATGTTCCACTACAATGTGAATGTATGATTTATTCATGAAGAAGCAATAATTCAATCAAGGCTAATGTCGATCAGCCATCTGGGTCCAGTATCCCATTGAACGCGCCTGTCATCGCGTTGACTAGATGTTTCGTCGAGCCGAGCAGGAAGACGGAGTTCGATCGAGTTCTTGCCACAAGTGCACCGGCGCTAGAGAAACACACGAAACCGTTCTCATGCGGTCGGGGTTGGAAGGCCGATAAGAGGGCGGACGAGGATGAGGAATTCATTCTTATCTCTGGGTGGAGTAATGTCGAGGACCACTTCGGTTTCGCGAAGACGGAAAATTTCAAAGAATTTGGAAAAATACGTGAATTATTGACGGGCTCAGAAGTCAAGCATATGAAGGTGGAAAGGTGAAGTGTTTTTGAGAATAGGCACTCGATACCTCATCATCCTTTGGGGCCTTGCCAGCCCTGGAGATTGCTAGTAAGAGAGCGGATCTATGCCTGAAATGTATACTTGATCAACTTGTTTTTTAATGATGCATTCCTTCCTAAGTCAAGATCTGGTAGCAGAATATTCTCCAATTCTCACGTAGACTACTCGAAGTATCATGTGGCTAGAGTTCCATGTTGTAGGACGACTAACGGCATTGATGTACACGAAATTGATATGGTTATTACAAGATGATCGTCATAGTTTCGTAAAGAAGGGCGCTCAAAAGATAAAAGTAGTGAGCAGCAAGGATAGGCGACAGGTGTAAATGCTCATGCCCAAGACTCCATCCCAAGCCGATCCAACACCGAAAACCCCAAATCCGTAAAAAAAAGTATAGATGTTATGCAGAATCAAAGCACCTTCGGCTTCATCCATTCTCGCGTTCCGAGGCCCAAGTTGAGGCCATTTCGTTCCCACCAGCGACGAACGCGTTCATCGGTGCCAGATACAGCATCCTCGAGAGCCTCCTCGATGTCACAAGTCTTGAACTCGACGCGCAACCCGCAGTCCTTCCACCATTGTAAAACATGATCGTGGCCATTCTTCGTTGGGCCGACAAGGACCTGGTTATCGAATATCATTTTGGGCCCCTTTAATCGGTACCAGAAATCAAGGACATGGACATGGCCGTGGGTGCTAGCAATGCGGGCGACGTTCTCAGCGTGGCTATATGGGATCCCGGAGGCGTCCCACCAAGCTAAGGATTCTGTTCGTCCGGACTGTGCTGCTAATAGGACGGATTTGCCAACTTTCAGAGGGACAGGGTTATATGGGGAAGATTGGGCTGAGGCTGTCTTCCACCAATCGAGAACAGCAACTTGACCCTCAGCGCTGGCAGATTCGAGGGCCCGTTCGCTATATCGCAAAGGAAGTCCAGAATCCAGCCACCAGTCCAAAACGCGAGTAAATCCTGCGCGCGAAGCTCCGTCCATCGCATCGGCCATGTATTCCTTATTTGGTAGAGCGGGAGCATCACGCCACCACGTCAACACAGTCGGGTTGCCGTAAATTGCGGATGCTCGGTAGGGGATGTTGGTTAGACGAGATGTTGTCCAGAGAAGATCGAGATGCTTTTCGGTGAGATAAGAGAGGATGTCGGTTCGAGAGAATTTCACGATGAGATGGCAAGCGAGATCGGATAGCGGCTTCCACCGCGGCAAAGCGTCTATACGCTTCGTAATAGCCGCGAACGATCCGCGAAGAATAGTGTACTCGAGGGAAGCGGGTGTTGACATTTTTAATAAATGACTTTGCCATTCTTGAGGAACGGGGATATTTGTTGGGATGCCAACTGCCTTGGCCGTTTCCCAATCACGTAATTGGTCTTCAAAAATGATGAGCCAAATCTCGAGGGGCAAAGATTGCACCTTTACCTCTGGATTTGGCCAATGTGTCTGAAGGTGTCGGAGAGCGGAGGCAGTCTTGTTATCGAACGTCTTGCTCGATGTCGTTGCTGATGACGATGACGTCTCTGTTCCATTCCCCGTGGATGAATTCCCTACACTGAGGGAAGCACCCCATGGGGGCAAGCTTAAGCATGTTTCGAGCATATCGTGCAGATCATTCAGTCCATGCCATGGAAGTAATGTCAAATCTTCGGGTCCGTTGGACTTCCATAATACAGGCTGCACGATGCGGATCCACGACCAGAATCGCTTTATCTCCTCCAACTGGCGAGTACTTAACGGGTGATCCCATTCTGATAACGTCATGCCTGGTATGAGAATGACAGGCTTTGAAGACACCCACCCCCGCAGAAGTGCCAAGGTCAAAGTGTTGGTCAACCCCGCTAGCATCGATCCCAGAGCGCCAGCGTCAATGGGAGCAACTAGTAGCATGTCTGCCCATTCGCAGAGTTCAGCCGTCTTCGCCTTGAGCCATTTCCGCGCCCCGGTCTTCTTGTCAAAGGTTTGGCCATCCACCGAGTCCATGTAATGAGGGATTTTGTTCGTTCCGGTCAACAGCGCCGAGGGTTCATCAGTGATCAAACGCAGTTCGATGTGGGAATTCTGAATAAGGGACGGGAGGACTGCATCGGCGAAGGCGCTGTCGGTTGAAAGGAGGAGTCGACGACGTCGTTGACGCGGTGGCGTTGCTTCGCGACATACTCGATATCCTTCTTTGTTCCCTATCACTGTTCCATCGCTGTCGCTCTCCACCTCCATAGCACCGATTCTCTAGTTATCCGAGAGCCCGATGCTCAGGCTAGTCCTGTCACTGCCCTTGTACTCAATATGTTTGGTCGGGTCGGTGTCGAAAGATCGGAGCAGGGGGCACCCGAGAGTATAGAGCGATTGCCGTAGACCAAATCGTAAAATCGAAGGAACGACGGAACGACGGATCGCAAATCTCGGTAGATTGAAAGGAAGAAACGGCTGAGACCAAAGAAAAAGCGAGGCGCAGAGCTCGAGAAAGCGAGTCGATCAGATGTCAATTGCCTCGGCGCCTTAAATCCTTATCCGACAACTGCAAATCAGCCCCGGGGGAGATGGGATGGTGATCAGGCAATCGAAACGGTGGGTACAACGAGCCTTAAGGAATCCACCAACCCTCCACTAGATTCAATCAGGTGTGACCTTTGCAGTGTACTTTTTCGACTCTGAGCGGTGTAGATATTCTGTGCTGGCCGGAGGGGGAAGTGCGTCGCCACGTCTCGACACGGGAGAGCTGGGCTGCAGCGGGTCGGGGTACAATCAGACAAAGTCGAGAGGAGAAATCGAGTAGATCCAGAGGAGGTGCAGCAAGGCCTGGCCAACCAGAAGAGATAGAAATGCAGGTTTCACAAGATCGGGCGGCTACAGGCGGCGAGTTCAAGTTGTACGAGTAATAGCGCAGGAGCGGTCCCGGCAGGCGGTCAAGATGGTCACTATTGAACTACGATACTATGGAAGTATAGAAAAATTATGTCATCTTGGATGCTTATTTAGATTCATATATATGTATACTATACACTCAGTTGATTTCATGCTTTTGTTTCCAGTCTCTTGAAGACCCCTCAACGACGAGAAAGGTTATTATGCAGCTTGTGCTCGCGCATCGCGAGGCTAGCCAATGCCCCCAAGACCGTCAGGCCAAGCAGAGCTAGAAAGACACTACGTAGAGAAATCATGTAGATGTCAAGAGCTCTCGGAATCCAATCGGCAGGAAGCTTACGGATTTCATCGAGGCTGTCGCGAAGTCGAGCGATTCGCTCTGCTGCGTGCTTGAGGCCTCCAAAGCGGGACCACAGCCCAGCCTTCAGCGTGTTCTGGAACACGGCCGAGGCAATCGTGATGCCGAACGTGCTTCCAGTACTGCGGAAAGCGTATGATGCAGAGGTCACCACTGCATGGTGCTCGTGGTCCACGGCAGAGATTAGCGCCACAAGAGTGATGGTCAGAATACTGCCATATGCCGTCCCCATCATGAAGAAATAGACAAACGGTAACCATGCAGGCGTGGTTAATGTCAAAGTGCAGATCAGCCCACCTGAAGCCACCAACAGGGCCATGGCCAAATAATTCAGGATCATATACCGTCCCTTGGCACGCATGATGAAGCCACATGCAAGAGATCCAATGGAAGTGCCGATCGCCTGGGGGATCAAGCGCACCCCGGCCGCTGTAGCCGACATACCTTGCACCTGGAAGTAGAGAGGCAGGTAAAAGAGTAAACCAAAGACTGCCATGGTAGTGAACCAGTTTGTCAGACAGGCCGACGCGACCGTCCGGTCGAGCAGTAATCTAATGGGGATGATGGGCTCAGCCGCGACTCGGGCCTCGATATAAATGAAAAGGCCGAGGAATATCGCGGAGAATGGGAAGGATATGAGAACCAACGGGTGCGTCCAGGGCAATTGATTGCCTCCGGTATTCAGTCCCAGAAGTAGAGTCACCATCGTCAGAACAAGCGTAATGGCGCCCAGGAAGTCGACACGTTTGATCCGAGATTTATCTGAATTCTTGACGGGAATTTTCACTTTCCACGCGACCAAAATGCCCGAAACGACTAGGAAAGGGACCTGAAGCAAAAAGGCCCAGCGCCAACCCAGTGTATCATTGATCCAGCCCCCAAAGACACCCCCCAAGCCGCCTCCTGCGCCATAGCAAATGTTCCCAACACCCTGCCAGACACCTCGCTTGCGGAGAGGGACCAAGTCAGAGGTGACAAAGGTGGAAATGACCAGCAGGCCACCGCCTCCCATACCTGCGACGACACGGCCAAGAATAATCGACCATTGTGCGTTTGCCAGGCCACACATCAGGTTTCCAAGAGCGAAGAAGACATTGGAAACGACCAGCCCCCAGCGGCGCGAATAGATATCGGTCAACCGGCCGCTCAAAGGTTGACAGGCAGCGTTTGAAATAAGATAGGAGGTCGCTAGCCACGAGAGCAGTGAGAACGAGTTGAAGGAGGAGGAAATGGGGCCCGAGAGCGTCGCAACGATCGTCGTATCTGCCGCGTGGAATGGTTAGCCGTCCATGCATATTCTTGCATATCAAGGGGAGTCGAAAGTGGGGTATTTCAAGTTACCAAGAGCTGCGAGGAAGACTCCCACCCAGATACTGCCCAGAATCACAATCAATTCGCGAGTACTGGGCTCGTCGGCCACCGGTTCCTGACGATCGCCCGCTCCAATGCTGGCGGGGTCATCGCGCAGTAATGGAGTCTGCTCCGATGGACTGAGTAAAGTCCCATTTGACCCTTTCACCGTCATCTAGGAAGGAATTTTTATTTTTCGAGACTTCGCTTTTGCACTGTTGTCCTCCAGGGTTGGGGGGTGAGGGTGAGAGTGAGGGTGAGAGTCAAAGTGAGAAGGCGAGGTGAAACTACCCGCGGGCAGATTTCCAAGCCGGAGAAAAGCCTCGTGGATTGCGGAGAAGCTGCGGAGCCGCGTTGACTCGGCACAACACGAACATTTAGAATGAACGATGAAGATTACATTTAGAGAACCCTCAGGATGCTCCATGCTACCCAATTCCAGAATATATACATTGTTCATTCGTACAATGCCCGTGAGGGATAAGCTTTCCACATGAGGGAGTACGTGCTTATATCAACTTGAACCTCGGAACATCAGGATGTTTATTTACACCTTTCACTTTTTTTTTTATCTTGACCGTTTAGCTAGTACTAGAGCTACAGGTGAAAAGAAACCTCACTTTTCCCCGAATACCTTCAAATCCTAAGCCAGTCCCTAGAAAATACATAATAGGAAATCCTACCATTCGAGTTGATTCATCCTGTTCCAAAATCCGGGCTGCTACCCCGTCATCCAATCCATCCAGTCAAATGGCTTTAGTTATATCTAAACGGCGTTGGAGTAGATGGGCCAGCAAGTAATAGTGGATCAATGCCGCACTTTTAAACTTAATACAGTGATACAAATAACTAGCCTGTGCGCTCGGACTGACTACCAACTTGAATCGGAGAAAACTCATGGATGACTGGAAACTTGCAGTTTACCAATGTAAATACTTTAAAGACACGCACTAGTATTGGACCAATTGTTTATCGAAGTAATAGGTTCAATAGTGTACATTTGATTCTCATCTGCCAAGGCCATCTCTTCGCAGTATGACAAGCTGTACAATTAGTGATTAGTATGATTTTAGGCCCCCCATTGTACCCATTCCGAAATGAAGAGAAGCGGGGAAGTGGTCTGACGCTTCGCGCTTACGTCTCTCAATTTATCGTCATCTTTTGCCAGGGAACCCTATTGTACATTCTTTTCTTCTTCTTCATTTCTGGATCTGCCTTACCTCCATTTTATCTTGCCGCTTCCACCACGATGGCGCCTCCCGACTTACCCCATGAAACTGACTATATTGTGGTTGGAGGTGGAACATCTGGATTAGTCGTTGCTTGTCGACTATCCGAGGACCCGAATATCAATGTCACTGTACTAGAGGCTGGCCCCGATGGGAGGCAAGATCCAAGAATACAAAACCCTGATGCCTGGGAAAGTTTGTCTGACTCTGAATTGAATTCGAAAATCAGTTTCATTCCTCAGGTATGCAATACATCCCCGTACACCCAGAAGCGAATCAAACATATTGACATATCAGACTGGCCTTAACGATCGCATTCAAGATCATCAGACTGGTAAAGTACTCGGGGGATCATCGGCAATCAACGGACTAGCATTTGTGCCTCCGTCTCCAATGGGTATCGATGCTTGGGCAAAACTTGGCAATGTTAAATGGACATGGGAATCCCTGCGTCCTTACCTCCAGAAATGCTATACCGTCACCGCACCGGAGGGACTACCCTCGTTCAATAAGCAGCAACACGACATAACCGCTGGCCCTATCCAAATTAGTTGCCCTATTGTCGAGGATAAGGTTGGGATGCGACTTACTCAAGCGTGGGACGATGCATTCAGGTCCCAGGGATACGAGACAAATAATGCCGACCTTCTCGCCGAAGATACAACAACTGGGACCAGGCCATTGTTTTCTACCATCGATCCTAAAACCGGGAAGCGCAGTAGTGCCGACAGCCAGTATGGCACTGTGGCCGCATCTCGTCCGAATGTGAGAATTTGCACTGAGACCACAGTGCAAGAGATCTTATTTGATCATTCATCTCCGGATATATTGGCGACTGGCGTTCGTGTCGATTACAATGGGGAGATTATAACTATGAAGGCAAAGAAAGAAGTAATTCTGGCTGCCGGGGCTTTTTGTTCGCCCATGATCTTAGAGCATTCCGGTATAGGAGACAGCAAGTGGCTGGGCCACCTCGACATTCCAGTGAAGATCGACCAGCCTAACGTGGGACGGAATCTTCAAAATCACCTCATGCAAATCATACCTGTTCCTATCAAAGCCAAATCAGGAGTCGAAGGTGCAAATCTTGGATTCAAAGGGGTGGGATTCATGAGAGTCTCCCCAAATGAGCAAAATAAGCTTCTCGCTGCGTATACCGAGACGGAGGACGCACCCAACAAAATAATAAGATCGATTATCCAGCATCCCAACGAGGCCTCTGCCAGTGCCTTCTTCGCCCTCGCCTCTCCGGAACTAGCCATTTTGGGCGTCATAAACAGTTACCCATTTTCACGAGGAAGTTTACATGCGAGCTCCAACCGCTTTAAAGAGACACCTATTGCGGATGCGGCTTTCCTGAGCAACGAGCTTGATCTCGAATTATTAGCTCGAAACGTGCGGAATATGTACGACCTGATTAAAACTCCGGCTCTTAGCCAATACCTCGAATTAGGTGATGTACCTAAGGACATTGAGTCAATAAAGGCCAGCATTCGTGCAAACGCATTGACAACCCATCATATCTGTGGGACGCTCGCGATGCTGCCTCACTCTGCTGGGGGTGTGGTGGATCAAGATCTGAAGGTTTATGGTACACAAAATCTACGCGTTGTTGACGCGAGCATTTTTCCTCTTACGCCTCATGCCAATCCCATGGCTACTGTCTATGCCGTGGCTGAGCGGGCGGCTGATTTGATTCGAGGAATTTGAACAATAACAAGCATCAGTAGAAGCATAGACCCTAAACATCAGAACCTGAATGTCAAGAACTTGAACATATCGTCATGCCCGGGTGTAATATCAGTACATTTTCAAGAACCACTTATGTGAATAGAACCTCCAGGCTCCTTAGTTTGCCTTAATCAGATGAAATTCTCATACCACTGAACTCAATATTCTGTTTCCCTTTGAGTTTCGGTCTGAAAGTCTTGACACCTCGCCATGCTTTTGTTGTGATCGCCTTCCCGTCTAGCCCCTTTGGAGCGACAGGAATGTGAACATCAACGGGCAAGCCAGTCCACAGCTTGGCATGGTATGTAGGGGTCAAACTCGATATTAAATCTCGCGACTCCGCCACGCGTTTCAATTTTTGAAAGAGTTTGCCGATCGCATCAACGAAGCTCAGAGGGCTACTTCCTAGCACGACATGGCGCCTACCAAAATGTTACTTCCCGCGATTCTAGAGCTTGTGGCCTTGACACAGGCGGCCCATGTCAATTTCGCCTTGGATCTTACATGGGAGAAGGGTGCGCCCAATGGCGTCGAGCGCGACATGATTTTTGTGAATGATGCTTTTCCCGGGCCGTCGTTGATCATGGACCAGGGCGATGTAGTCACTGTGAGTTCCAGCCAAACTTCACCTTGTTATGTTGCTAATCGCAGAAGATCGATGTAACCAATCATCTACCGTTCAACACATCCTTACATTTCCATGGAATTGAGTAAGAAATCATTTGTCATACTTTGAGACAAAAGTTGGCTAATTGAGGTTCTAGACAGAAGGGAACACCCTGGGCCGATGGAGTATCTGGATTATCGCAGTGGGCTATACAACCCGGTCAAACATACAGGTACCAGTGGACAGCTACGCAGAAGGGGACTTATTGGTACCATTCCCACGACAAAGATCGAATAATGGATGGGTTATATGGGGCAATTCAAGTTCTGTGAGGCTGATACCAAACTTCGCTTTAACTCCCTTTCTCCCTTCTAACATCATCCCCCAGACCACCAGCTGATAACGATTCGCCCTTTGCCATGATCTCTGATGATCCCGATGATATTGAGGCCATGAAGCTTGCAGAGCAAAATGCCAACTTGGTGGTTCTCTCTGACTGGGACCATCTCACTTCAGATGCATACATGCAGGCTGTAATGGAGACTGGATACGATATCTTGTGAGGACCTACTCCTCTCATAATCATACTAGATTGCTAACTTTAATTTCTTCAAGTTGTTCCGATAGCGTGCTTATCAATGGTGGAGGATCGGTTTATTGCAAAGACCCAGAAGAACTTACTGCCCTGCAGCCGCCACAGGTTCGGGCAGTTGTGACCGAACCATTGACTGACAAAGGGTAAGTAATCACAATGAATTTGGTGAATGTTGCTAATTATATTACAAAGATGCGATCCTTTCATGGCCACTCTACAAGGGGATTGGGATCATCATCCCGAAAAACTTCCTGGGGGGTTGAACTCCGGATGTATCCCAAGCCAAGGGACGAATTCTACTATACAGGTAAATGCGGACAAAAAATGGGCAAGCTTCAACTTCATCAGCGCCGCCAGCCTCAAATCTCTCACAGTATCGATTGATGAGCACCCGATGTACATATACGAGGTTGATGGCCATTATATCGAGCCTCAGCTGGCTCATCAGGTTCCGATTTACAACGGCGAACGATACTCAGCCATGGTCAGACTCGATCAACAGCCCGCAAATTATACAATGAGAGTTGCTGGTAATGGAAACCAGGTAATTTCCGGATTTGCAGTTCTCGGCTATGAGGGTGGCGAACAAACCACATATGAGTCGGTACCTTACATCGACTATGGCGGGATGAACACAACGGCCTCTGTGATCCCACTCAATACCAACAACCTTCCCCCATATCCACCAATATTGCCAGCGGAAGATGCCAATGACTTCCATCTTCTCTCACTCGGACGCCTCAATTCGTCCTGGGAGTGGACATTAGATGGGACCACGTTTCTCCCTGCAAATCTCGCTGCAATGGAGCCCGCTATACTGGACCCAAATGCACCAGGTCTGGAATCAGCTTTGAAAATAGAGACCAGGAATGACACTTGGGTGGATATTGTATTCCAACTCGTGATTCTGGAGCCAACAAAGTTACAGCCTCCCCATCCCATACACAAACATTCCAACAAAGCGTTTCAGATGGGGGCCGACCGGGGAAAGTTTACATGGAACTCCCTTGCAGAGGCTTCCAAAGAATCTCCACAAAGCTTCCTTGAAAAGCCCATTTACCGTGATACATTTGTGACTTCTCCAGCCGGAGAAGCCTGGATCGCCATTCGTTATCATGTTGAAAACCCCGGTGCATTCCTTCTGCATTGTCACATGGAGACGCATTTATCTTCTGGAATGGGGTTGGTACTATTGGACGGTATTGATGCTTGGCCAGAAGCTGGCCCCATAGAAGCTTTCTAGTTTCGATGGGGTATAATGGAACCTTGGAATCAATGTGTAATAATGTCGATAATGGTTGGAAGATGTGTCATTGTGCATTTGTTGCTTCGTAATTGACCAATGAAAACGATTTGTGGGCATGCGACATTACAAATGTACATTTCCTACATTCTCAGGATTTAATATTTAGAAGCGATTTTATTTCAAAACTCTGAACACGAAGTCATATTTTCAAGTCTTGCAAACAAGGATTTACTCACACCCAATATGAATTCAACTCCGCCTGCCGTTGACCTCACGCAAACCTTCCACCATTCTACTTCTACCCACTCCTACGAGATTCAGTGGACCTCATTAGGTGATCCCAATTCACCCCCTCTCGTCTTTGTACATGGTACACCCTGGTCATCTCGAGTTTGGACGACGTATGCCCAAACCCTTTGCAAATACTTCCACGTCTATCTCTTCGACAATCCGGGGTTCGGTGATAGCCCTCTTGGAAGTCCACTACCGGACACAGAGGATAGTATCAGCACCAAAGTAACCCTTGATGCAGATCTAGGCAGACAGTCGGAAGTGTTTGCCGCACTGTTTAAATCTTGGGCACAAACTTGGCAACAAAAGCCTCATGTTGTTGCTCATGATCATGGAGGCCTGATGTGTCTCCGGGCCCATATAATCCACCACTGTGATTATGCAAGTCTATGCTTGATAAATGTCGTCGCAATAGGCCCGTTTGGTCAACCTCTTTTCAAGCTGATCGCTGAGAATGAGGTTGTCTTCAATTCGTTGACTGGTCCAGTATTCGAGGGCGTGGTCGAAGCATACATTCGGAATGCGGCCTATAGAGAGATTGGAAAGGACACCATGGAGATGCTGAAGAAGCCATGGGTTTCCAATATAGATGGAAGAAAGGGCTTCATTAGGCAGATGGTGCAGGCCAACAGCCGTAACACGGAAGAGGTAGAGCATGACTACCCCGAGGTGGGGAAAAGAATGCCGGTACAAGTCATATGGGGGAAGGAAGACAGATGGATTCCTATGGAAACAGCTGCGCGACTGAAAGAAAAACTCAATGCTCGCAATGTGGTATTAATTGAGGATGCGGGACATCTTGTTATGTATGATCAAGAAGGGAAGCTGGGGCTGGAGCTGGGGTGGTGGTTGAGTCATGTTACGGCGAGAAAGGCCAACTGATGATTTGAATGAATTTTTTTCTGTAAAGCCTTTTGGATTTGATCATTTTCTAGTCTGCTGCATAATTACCAAAGCACTAAATTCTATACTTGCGATCGAAATCACGTGCCGATCCATTCCAAATCGGGGCGCTCCTCGTTACGCCCTGAATCCAAGAAAGGCTAATCTTTGAGTCCTTTGTCAATCCTTTGAATTCGTATCCTTCTTCAATGTCGGACTCAAAGCCAAAGCTACTTGGATTTGCATGCCAACAATGCCGCGCCTCCAAACGCCGAGTGAGTACCTTCCCACTTGACATCTCCAATCGCCCGTATCTGACGTCAATCGCCGTTTAGTGCGACGGGGTCGAGCCCCAATGTTCATATTGCAAAAGGACGGATAAGACCTGTGTCTATGTGAAGGAACCCAAACCACGCAAGTCAGCTTAAGCCTTTTCCTTATTGAATTGTCCATGAGCTAATAACTCGCAGGCGAAAGTACTGGGACGAGACATACGTGAAGTCCCTTGAAAATCAGGTCGAAGCATTATTAGCACTTCAGAACCAGAGCAGCATCACTTCAAGGCATGACGCCTCCGATCTACTAAACTCTGACGCTGGTCGTTCAAACAATACATATTCTGTTCATCAGCGGGAGTGCCACTCTTATGAACAACAAACTCAAGATGGTGGAGGATCTAGCCAATCTCTCCAATCAATGGAGGAGCTGAGTGTCATGATGTGGCGTACGAATCTTGCAGATGGAGTTACCATTAACTCTGAGCCCGGCTCCAAATATGCCGATACAGCTGCGATTCGAAACCATCAAGCCCCGCGACTCAACACACCCCGTCATATCTCAGATTATGGCCAGGATGCGGGTCGAATCAACGTTCTTGCAAATCTCTTTCTGAATTGCATTAATGGGGAACATCAGTTCACACAATATGAAACATCAGCGGCGTTTTCTACATTCCCAGACCATCCACCCGACCTTCTTTTCCTTCATGCCGCTATGCTAGCAGCAGGCGCAACCTTCGAAAACCAGTCCGATTCATTGAAACTTAGTGATGACTTTGCGGAGCTGAGTGAGAGTCTGATTTTCACATGTTTCAGACATGCACCCTCCATCTGCGTCATCCAAGGGCTCTGTATTTTATCATGGCGGTCCCTTGCCTTAGGGCAAGACCACCTCGGCTGGACTTTCTTGTCAATGGCAGCTGGGATGGCTGTCCATTTGCGCCTTCATGTTCTCGCACTGGATGAGATTGCTGCTCAATCTGTCAAACCGTCACTTGAAACCGTTCAAACATTTTGGTCATTTTATATGACAGATCGCACATCGATTTCAATTTTGGGTAGGAATTGCATCCTGCCTTGGCGTCGGGTTAATGTTCCTGCCATCGAGACGTATTTCCATGATGGAAAGTGCGACATTTCCCAAATTTCATTCGCTTGGCAATGCAAACTATGGTATATGCATGATCAGAATATGGATCAAATGTGTGGCTGGTTATACATCGAGTGTATCTATGAATCATTGGCTAACATTTTGCAACAGATTCTCGTCCTCTTTCGAGAAACAAAGTGTTTCGGATCAAGTTCGTATGCTTGTTTCGACTCATGAGGATTTATGTCGCTTTTTCAAATCGCGCGACGAGCGACTTGAAGTCACTCGAGGAACACCCCCAAAACCCGCACTTCTTTTTCATATGGCCTACCATATGGCCATCTTGATCACCATGCCACCATTCCTGAGACTATTCGCATCCTTAAAGACCGAGCAGAACAAAATATCTCAGGCGATGTCGCTTGTATTGCGGTCTATCACGTCTGCTGCTGCTTCGATGATACGACTCGTCCAGCGATACTGCAAGTTGTACGGATTTAAACATGCCAACCCACTTCTAATCCACCACATTCTCAGTGCATCTATAGTACATCTGATGAATACAACCGCGACCTCTTCATCATTTCGGGGACACAGTACTCGCTTAGTGAGGAACTGTCTGAGTCTCTTACGTGGGCTTAGTCCATACTGGCCCTTGCGCTCTCAAAAGAGCATCGACACTATCAAAGCTCTTGCCAGGCGGTGGGACGTGGACTTCATTATTTTGGGTAATGATGGAGACGATCAAGCTAAGGACTCATCGACTTGTCAAGTGCAAAATGAATTCAAACCACTCAATCCCGAGATGACATCTGGTACGGGCACCAATCTGGACCCAGCAATATCCGGCACGGTTTACGAAGGTCTAGGTGGGCATTTCGACGCCTCGTATGCCATCGAACCGATTGGAGAATACTTTGGAAGTGATGAGCAACATAATTTTGATATTTCTATGGTGAATATACCAATATCGGCCAATGATGAACTTTTTGGCTTGGCCCAATTTTTCCAGACTTTCGAGAACTACCCAGATTTACTGTGAGACCATTGGAGCTGAATTATGATGGCCCTGATTCAAAAGAGCTTTGGCGTATGGGAATTCGCTATCTAAAAATGAGTCACTTTTCAATCACTGAGATTGTGGTTAACTCTTTCCGTTGGTTCGCTCTCTTCCTCGCAAATGATTTTCTTCACCCGGGTGCAGACGTTCAGTGACATGAGATCTGGGCGGCTATAGTGACCCGTTGGATCCGCAAACAATTTGGTGGCCACAATTAGGTCCATGGCCAGATCTGCATAGATAATCTTCTCGGTGGTACTTTCAACTGGCTCGGTAAGCCTTCTTCCATCAGGGCCGAATACAGCAGAGCTTCCTCCTCCAGGTGAAGACATGAGCATGCCACCGCTGGTTCTCATTTGCTCGATGCCGCCTTGCCCAAGAACTGCGGTGCAATGAAGGACGAAACTCTGCGACTCTATGGCATATGTTTGTGACAAACTGTGACAGCCTGTGATGGAGATTAGGAACTACTTCATACACCGCGGAGACCAACCAACCTTCTGCAGACATGGACCACAGATCTTGTCCTCCGGTATGCGGGAACACATTTGGCCACGCTGAAACATGAATATCCTCTTGCTGAGCAAGCGTGTGATATTTTAGCAGTGGCTGGATATGCTCCCAGCAAGACAAGGCACCAACTCGAGCAAAAGCAAGGTCTGCAACACTTGAGAAGCATTCACCTGAGGCATCGCCAAATATGGTACGCTCCATGTGTGTAGGCTTCATCTTTCGACGGTGGAACTTGATTTCTCCATCAGTGTCAATCATCACCTGGGCAATGTAGAGAGTGTCATTGTGATTCTCCGAGAATCCCAGAGATACCGCAATTGCATTCGCCTTGACACAATCCTGGATTTGCCTCATCTCCGGGGAGTCCAGACGGAGAGAGTTCTTTACATAGGCGACATTCAGCTCAATGTCAAGCAATCGTGACCTGTGAAGAATGATGTGATATCAGAAGAAATGCGCTTTATTTCATTCTCCCATACTCAAGCACCTGCTTGCACTCACCAAATCCAGCAAGGGTAGCCAGGTATCCAGCATTCGGGAAATGCGATCAGCTTTGCATCATTCTTTGCAGCCTCCGCAATCAGATCACACGTCTTTGTCACGCCCGCAGCGAGATCTAACCAGGTAGGCTCGGCCTGGGTGACCGCAACACGGACATTGCTTTCGGGCATGATGGCTTGGTACAGGTGATATGAGCTTGATCTATTCAGAGAAAGATACAGTGTTCTGATTGAGAAAGCAAAGGGAGGGCTCTAACCTATTTATGCGTGTCGATGTGTCCACTTGTACCCCGCCCGTCAAGGCTGGCTTCAGGTGAAGTTCACCTAATCCACCAGGTGCCTGGGCTAATATGACGCGGAGGTAAAGATTCCGCACTTTTTACAGTTTATCTTGGCTTTCAGATAGTTGAGTACTATCTTCCAGTCGAATCCGCAATAACAAATTCTTTAAGATTTCCAATGTCTGGTTGTTACAATCAGCGGGGTACTGATGGTCCAAGTCAGTAGTTGCGGAAGCATAACCCCCGCAGCGATCGCAAAACAAGAAAACCTCCTGGCATCGAATCAGCATGCTGTGATATCTCACCATGGGGTTCGCTTTCGTGGTAGTTAATCTGCTATCTGCAAATTGACATGTCTTTAGTCATGAGGTGTGTGAGGTGCGGAACGGAAATTTCCGCAAATCGTTTCGTTGATTTCACAATGCTTGCAGGCTGCCGAGTTGGGACATATACGGCGCCTATGGAGCGCTATATAAGCCCCAACTGGGCAGTTTGGAGCGCCGTACACTTGAATGCCCGGAGTCCCCACTCAACGTATACACCATATGTTGATAAAGTCTAACATCTTTCCTCGCTCAAACTCTGTACCTCAGAGGAGAACAAGACTGCACATATCAACCTCCCTGTATTCCTCTAATCAAACACCGACTTTAACTACACGCGATGTCAGCGGTGAAATTATCTTCGGAAGAACCCTTTGTCTACTCAATTTTTGGGCTTCAGTTGCCTGACGGCGAGGAAAGTCCGGAGAAGTGGTCCCTTAAATGGGAGTTCCATGGCCTAATTGCACCTCACGCAACCCATCTCGACCTATTTGTTCAAGACCATGATGGATGTGCTGCAGCTAGAGAAGGGAAGACCTTGATATGGCTCGGCTATTGGAAGTCTCGCACTTCCTACCTAGCTTGCTGGGATAGTGAAGAGGTTTCAAACTTCTGGGACAACCTGCCAGTTTCTGCTGGCATATGGAGAGAGATTATGTCTCCAGATTCATCCAGAGCACAGTATATGACAAACAAGAGCGAGCCTGTTGGACTAGGCCACCTTGGAACTGAAATTTCAGTCGGGGATAAGACTGGATACTGGGGCTGCTATCGGCATAGAATGGCTGCCCATTCAAAGGATAATTTCGCCTCGCCGATCGAACGGGACCTCGAAGCCTTTCAATCCATACTAGACTCTCTCGGCGGGGATCGACCTGGGCGCATCCTGATGACCAAATTTCCGGACAATATCTGTTTTGTGGTCGAGGGTCAAGACCATTCAAATATCACCGCGGATGAAAAAGAATACTGGAATGACAATTTCGATTCATCTGTCACGCAATGGATAAAAGACCTCTTTTCAGCTGGTCCTGACTCTGGAATTCTGGGTTCCCGTATGTGCTATGCACCGGAAACTGGTGTCTATAGAGACTCTACGCCTAAAGCTCTCAACTACAACAAAAAAGCTCAACTCTTTTACTTCAAAGACTTGCAGCATATGGAGCAAATTGGGCGCACCAATAAGGGTCATGCGGCATTGCGCAGTCGTTTCATGCGGGCATATAGCCCCAAGGGTGCCATGGAGTCAGGCAAGCTCGGACTGTGGGTGGAAACAACTGTTTTGAAAAACGGAGAGATTGAATGCGAATACGTGGGGTGTGAAAAGGGGACGGGATGGATGGCACTGGCAGGTCACCAAGAATTTTAGTGAGAAGACCTAGTAAATATTACTATTTCATTATTCAAACGACGTTCGTATTTAAAATGAGACTGATTGTTGATGCCTCTGATGCCTCAGGCATGAACATCGCCTTCTTGTCTCCCTTTTTCTCTACGCTCCCACCAACCTCCTTTCCATGCAACCTTCTCTCATCCGATCAGCATCTATTCTCATTTAAAGCGTTACCCCATCGTCCAGAGCCTTGCAGGTTGTCACCCATCCCCAGGAGTTTGTCACATTCCACTCCCATGTCTCACTCGCCCCGAAGGAAGTCCCCGTTGCGGATGCATCACGCAGAAGAACACAGTCGTATCCCTTGCTACAAGCATCCATCAATGTTCCACCAACGCACTGATCTGTGTTAACGCCAGCAAAGAGCAAAGTCGTAATTCCATTATTCTCTAGAAATTTTTCCAAATCTGTGTTGGAGAGGCAAAGTCCAGATGTGCGGTTCTTGTGGATGAGGACGTCGGGCTTCGAAGTCACTGACGAAGGGTTTTCAGAACTGTTCGTCTGGTACTTCTTCTCCAGAGGTCCATAAATGGCAGCATTCCACGACCCCCTCATCAGCACTCTCCCGCCTTCAACTTGGCATTCATTCCCGAGGTCCACAGGACCGATATCTGCCCCAAGGCCCTTGTACAGCTCACGGTTCTTGGTTCTAATCATACCCGGCTGGGATGGCACAACCTTGCCCATATCGCTGCGTAACGAGTCATATGGCCCGAATGCGCGCATCACTGCAGGTGGCATTTTCATCAAATCCTCCTCGGTAAGGCCCCAATTGAGCCAGACAATACGAATGCCACGGCTTCGCGCGGCTTGGATTCCAATGCCAAGTAATGCCTCCGCAGCTCCCTCGGCGGGCGTAGGCTGTTGAGGCTTAGCTCGAGGGCGAACGGCAGGCGACAAAAAGAAATTCTGCATGTCGACAATGATCATTACGCTCGTTTCGGGGTTCAACCGAATAGGACCGGTTGTGGTCTCGACTGTGAGCTGTTTGCCCAGCCTAGCCCCTCGCGAAAGATCGACAAGCCCCGTCTCCTCATCGTAAGTCCAAAAGTTGGACGGATCGTTGCCAATTCGTTCAATCATCGCAGTATTTTGATCTCGATTCTGGGGTGGGATACTTGCTGGGGAGAAAATTTGCGGGGTCACTATCGATGCTACATAAATGCAACAAACCCGATTGCCGAGGGATTAAGCAGGCCCGAGCAAGAAAAGCCATTTTCTGCCAACTATTTCGACTGACGACAATTCTCAATTTTGCAAAGAATACCAATTCCACTTGGATACTTTTACGAAACTCAATCATTCGTATCTCTGAAAGCTCCTCCGCATGCTAATATGCATACCTATGGATACATGCATTTCGGTCCCTGGGTTCTAGCTCATTATCAATGCGAACACGAGGCCCAATTCCTACAGTGGCGTTGCAAAAGTTTGAAACCTCCTATTGCCCACCATTATCGACCGCCTTCTAATGGAAGACTAGTAGCTACCTAAGATGGAGTGAACTGGCCAATCTATTCCATCTTGGGTAGCTACTTGTTCGCGATTAGAAGGCGGAGACGAAAGGGGGTTCAAACTTTTGCAACACCACTGTAATTTAGGGGCGCCTAACTAACGTTATCAAGGTTCCCACCGAATGCCAAGCCGGCCGGAGAAATGCAGTTTCAGCTCAGTGGCTTGTTTTTTAGGTAGCAATCCTCCGGCATATACGAACGCCTCGCTGATAACCCTATTTACGAGGGTCCATCGCCAAGACCGAAACACTCAATGCTAGCTTGTCCAAAGTAATTAAACGAGGAACTTAAGGAGGACACAATTGATTTTGAAAGCATTCCGCTCGGGTCTTGATTGATGGATCACGAAAGGTGCAAGAAAGGCGTCTGGCCTCGGGAGTAGTATCCTATTTCCATTCGATATAACCTTGGAAAGATGTCATTATCAGCTACTGGATTACGCTACCTCAGTGTCACATTCGACGCATTGAAACTTCTTGGCAGAGATCAATTGACTGGGAAACGCTGGCCTTTTTCGTATAAGATCTTGGTATGGCTGAAGCCTCGTATAAACACGAAGAGCCAAGGCGAGATGTAATGAAAAACATTGGAAATATTAGAAAGCCACACTATAAAAGCCTCCATCTACCCTCAGTTTGATCTAAATCATCACTCAATATATATATATCAGGATAATTCAAGAATCATTCAAAATGAAGTTCTCTGCCCTCGCCATTGCTGCTTTGCTTCCCGCCCTCGCTTTGACTCAAGAGGCCCCGACCAACCTTCCCGATGCTCCTGTTGTGGAGAGCCGCAATCTGGAGAAGCGTGCTGTATCCGGCAAGGTTCTGGTAGATGGGCTTCGCTACCGGACTTGCCCAAAGAGGACTTGTACTGCCGTTGGTCAGTACGCCAAGGGAACAAAGATCTCCATCAAATGCTTGACCCGAATTGGCACTACCGTTGAGAATGGTGACCCGTATGTATCACCTCGTCTTATTAATACCAGTATTCAACTGACAGTGAATACACGTAGTGGTTGGGCCAAGCTCACCAATGGTAACTGGGTTGCTATGGGCTATGGAAAGTACATCACTTGGTCTTGTAAGTCTCGCATACTGAAACCTGCCCGTTCTTATCTTCCAACATTAAATCTAACATTCTCCTCGTCGTAGCTACTATTTATGGTTGCACGTAGATGTCGATATTTATTCAGATCTGAGGCTTCAGGATGCTTTGGCAAATATGCGTTTAGTACGATGCTTTACGTGCTCGGAGAAAACTCGAGGATCGAACGAGATATATCGTACTACTAGTATTATAATGAAAACAAATTCTTTTATTGATGATTGGGCCAATTATATGTTAAGTTAGCATCAAGATTACCGATACCATTATGTACAGTGGTGTTGCAAAAGGTTGAAACCCGTTGTTGACCGCCCTGATCTCTGCCCTCCCAAGGGGAACAAGTAGCTACCTAAGGTGGAATAGATTGGCTAATTTAGTCCATCTTAGGTAGCTAATAGCCTGCCATTAGAAGGCGGTCGATAATGGTGGGCAATAGGAGGTTTCAAACTTTTGCCACGCCACTGTACGCTGTTTCGGACGATACAAGTCGCCTGGAAGGATCAAAAACGGAAGATTTATTGCGCTGGCGAAAAAAAGGGTATAAGTCCTCCAAGCCAACAATGGACCGATATGCGCTGAATTCTTGAACCCCGTTACTTCCGACTGCTACAATGTATGTTCAATGTTTACTTTTTCACGAGATATTATCTGAAAGGTTGACGCGCGACGCGCGTCAAGCCTCGGAACTCGATGTATTTGGCGTCACGGCGATGTTTACATACGAGAGATACACTCCATCTCTGATTAATACATACTCATGCATTGGCTATCTGATTAATCCTTCGATTTGCCTAGGCTCCCCTGAGCCGCGGATGGTGAAATGCCGACTTTCGTAGCCAGGCACCACCGCCCCCGCACTTGTGGAGTCCCCGGATTCCTCAAAGTGCAGCCATCGGGGAAATCGGGGGATGCCTAGCTCATTTCCCCTTCTGCCACTTGACCTGGAGGTTCCACATGATCTTGGGAAAAGCATTAAGCCACTTCCTCATCTCGGTCCACACCATTTGCTCTGACTCTTGTCATTCGTCTTGTGTTGGTTTCAACTCCACCGTCGCCGGCTCATCCTCGGTGTTTTGCTGATTTGGGCTGAGATCGACGCTTGAGACGACCGGGAGATGATCCTTCAGCCAATGCCGACTCTCGGCTTCGATGGATCCCGCGAATGTTGTCAAAGGGGTGATGAAAGTCTGAAACATGCCAGATACATATATGTCGTGCGGGCGCATCTGTCATGGTCAATTGATCTGCCTATTTCTCCTAATATCTACGCCAATCTCAATATCTAGAGCGGTTTAATTGCTCTCTGGCGTAATTCGTCATGACTCGACTCAGCGCGATTCTCCCCTTCGCTCTGGGCTCGCTGGCCCTTGCCAGTCAGGATGCTTTCCAGTCCAAATGCGACCAATTTGCGAAGAAGATCGATCTCCCCAATGTCAAGGTCAATTTCGCCGAATACGTGCAGGCTGGTACCAACCTGTCTCTGCCAGACAATGCACCCAGCTGTGGTGCATCCTCGCAGTCTGTCTCGGTAGATCTTTGCCGTGTCGCAATGGCCGTGTCTACCTCCAACAGTAGTGAAATCACGTTGGAAGCTTGGTTCCCACGAGAGTACAAGGGCCGCTTCTTGAGCACTGGCAATGGTGGCCTGTCTGGATGTGAGTGAAAAAAATGCTGCTGCAACAACAACAACATAAGCTATTATGTCTCAATTGCATTAACAATTTCTTAGGCATTCAATATTACGACCTGGCATATACTGCTCAACTCGGCTTTGCTACGGTTGGAGCCAATAATGGACACAATGGAACCTCAGGCGAACCATTTTACAAGCACCCTGAGGTCATTGAAGATTTTGCCTATCGCTCTATCCACACTGGAGTTGTGGTCGGCAAGGAGCTCACCAAGAAGTTCTACGACAATGGCTACGATAAGAGCTATTACCTCGGATGCTCTACAGGTGGTCGACAGGGGTGGAAGTCAGTGCAGAAGTATCCCAATGACTTTGATGGCGTCGTCGCAGGCGCTCCTGCCATAAACTTCATTGGATTGCTTTCATGGAGTGCACACTTCTATCCTATCACGGGACCCCCTTCTTCCAAGACATACCTTACAGCTGCTGAATGGAAGATTGCCCACAAAGAGATCATTCGTCAATGCGATGCTATTGATGGGGCCAAGGACGGCATCATCGAAGACACGGATATGTGCCACCCTATTTTGGAGACTCTTATCTGCAAGTCCAACGCCAAGAGCAAAGCAAACTGCCTCTCCCCGGAGCAGGTCAACACCGTTCAACAAATTCTATCGCCTGTCTATGGGATTAATGGAACTTTGATCTACCCACGTATGCAGCCTGGCTCCGAGATCCTGGCCCAGCCCATCATGTACACCGGTGTACCCTTTGAATACAGCAAGGACTGGTGGAGATACGTTGTCTACAACGACCCTACGTACAGTGGCGCAAATTGGACCGTCAAGGATGCCGCTGCTGCCTTCGCTCAGAACCCATATGACATCCAGACTTGGAACGCCGATATCTCGCCGTTCCAGAAGGCCGGGGGCAAGGTCCTTCATTATCATGGTATGCAGGATCAGCTTATCAGCTCGGAAGACTCCAAGTGGTATTACTCTCGCGTTGCGCAGGAAATGGACATGGCACCCTCCGAATTAGATGAGTTCTACCGTTTCTTCACAATCAGTGGTATGGGTCACTGTGGCGGCGGAGATGGAGCGTATGGTATTGGCCAGGGCACCGATACCTATGCTGGCAGTGATCCCAAGGACAATGTCCTCATGGCTATGGTCAAATGGGTTGAGGAGGGCGTTGCTCCTGATTATGTTCGTGGGGCTAAGTTCTCGAATGGCCCTGGCTCGAAGATTGAATATCACCGCAAGCACTGCAAATACCCCCGTCACAATGTTTACAAGGGTCCTGGAAACTATACCGACGAGAATGCCTGGCAATGTGTTTGATTAGCTTACCTGCTTCAAGTTGATTCTATGATAACATGACAATTCACAATTTAAAGAAACTGTCAAATTCAAAATAGTTACACATAATTTTAACTTGTATATACCTCCACACTAAGCAACCTTCCACTCGTAGTGGTGTGGGCCTTTCTTAACCGGACCAGGATCTTCTCCTGGAATTCCAGGCTTGTTATAACAATGGGCACCGAAGTAATCCATCTGAGCCTCCACAAACTTGGTAGGTAGCTCAAGTCCTCCCTCATACTTGAGGTATTCCAGTGTTGCTGACAATGCCGGCATATACTGATCAGACTGAGTACCCTCAATGATAATGCTCTTCAGATCGTCGAAGTTCCGATGCAGCTCACGCGACACCTCATCGACAAACTTCATGTTTGTAACCGGATTCTTAGTCAGTGCTGGCTGCAAGAGATCTGCAATATACTCGGACTGAATGATACAGCCAGCTCGCCAGATCTGGAGACAGTCGCCCATGTTGATATTCCAACCTTCGTCTTCGGATGCGCGAGCGATCAACTCGAGACCCTGAACAAAGGATGACAGGAATGAGCAATATACAGCGCGTCGAAGCTGCTCAAGCACTGTCTTGCGATCACGCTTGTGTTCAATTGGCCGCGGCGAAGGCATATGTAGCTTCTTCGAGGCGCGAGCCCGCTCAGCACGATTTCCACTCGCAATACGCATGTAATGCGCAGCGCCCAGAGTTGGGCAAGAGATATGACGAGCAGCTGACTCCATAACACACCAGAAAGGAGTTCCTTCCGTGTTGTCGTCATCTTGGACGACTTTATCAAGAACATCGTCCAGGACATATCCATCGTCGTTGCTAGCCCCCTCGCCATTTTGGTCGCCTTGTGGGGTTCTCTTGGTGCGGAGGATGTCTGCGCCAATTCCTAGTAAGAAATTTCGACGCAGCTCGCCAGTTTCATTCCAATTAGCAAAGACATCACTGATATCCTCGTACTTCATTCCGAGTCCAAATGCCATATAGGCCCAGGCTTCCGCAAGAGCAGACAGCATGCCTCCTTCAATACCATTGTGAACCATTTTGACAAAGTGACCCGATCCTCCGGGTCCGATACGAGTCACACATGGCGTGTTCGTCTTAGGATCCTTTGCAGCATATTGTTCCAGCAAAGGCATGACAATCTTCAGTGCCTCGGGATCTCCACTAGGCGAGAGACTAGGTCCCCGTCGAGCTGACTGGTAGCCGCCAGAAACACCCATTCCGATCCAACTGACTCCCATTTTCTCGCATTCTTTCTGGCGTCGCTCTGTCTTGCGGTAGTTTTCGTTACCGCCGTCGAGAATGATATCGCCTTTCTTGAGATTATGCTTCAACATGCCCAAGACTGAATCTGCGGGGTCTCCGTGAGTGACGGAGAAAATGAATAGCTTTCTTTCACCCTTGCCCTCGAGGCTCTTGGTGAAATCATCGATGTTGTAGAATCCGTGAATATTTCCTTTCGCGTTCTTGTAGTTCTTTGCCCAGTTCGTAACTTTATCGACATTTGATCTGTCCACGTCCCAGGCTGAGACATCAAGACCAAGGTCGCAAAAGGCAAAGGCCATCATCGAGCCCATGCTTCCGGCCCCGACAACACCAATATGCTTGAACTGCTGAACTGGTTTGGACGGCATAGTGGCGGTTGAGTCCAAACTGACTTTGTGGTGTTCAAATCTAAAAAAGAATGAAAAAAAATGTAGCTTAAAGATTTTCCAAGATATAGGTACAGCAAATTGCCCTTCTTGAACTAGGGACTGTGGCAACCGGACGCAAGGTCCGGGGTGATGTCAATATGAAATCAGTAACCACCACGGGGCGATTTTACGCTGTTTATTGCCCCAATGCCATATTCCTCAATAATGAGAGGCAATAATAACTTTCATAATGTTTGATTACTATAGTTAGCGATACACCCCGGAATATCCTCCATATGATGATTCCCTGACGACACAGGCCAATTTCATCCAAATATTACATCATAATACAGTCAGAACGAAACCTCGATTGAGTCTCTAAATTGACGAAGACTCTTTCTCTCCGACTATTAACGTCTTCCATGCAGTTTCTCAATCCAACGGTCGCCAGAAATAATTTACACAGGCTCTACAGACACAGTGCGAGAAAGATGGCTCCAGTCACATATTCATCGGTACAAGGGATTCCCTTAGCCTATGCATCCTGCTCTATTGGCTGCGGACCAAGCGACACACTTCCGCGTAAACTTGAAGCAATTAGCAAGGCAGGCTTCACTTCTATCGAACTCTCATTCCCTGATATCATCGATCATGGAACCCATCTACTCGGCCAACCAGTCCAACCGAACGACTACACCAAGCTCCTCTGCATAGCTTCCGAGATCCGCAAACTCTGCGATGCCAATTCGTTAGGCATTATGATGTTGCAGCCCTTTGCTAATTTCGAGGGCTGGCCGAAGGGTTCGCCGGAGCGGGAGGATGCATTCTCCAGGGCAAAGGGATGGATTGAGATTATGAGAACTGTGGGAACCGATTTACTACAGGTATGACTTACCAATTAGTATCACATTGCAATTGGGATCTGGATTACGTCAAAGCTGACCAGAATACATCTTCACCCAGGTTGGAGCGACAGATACATCTTCTAATAGGGTCTCTACCAACCGCGCAGACATCGTCGCCGACCTGCGCGAACTAGCCCAAATGCTCGAGAAAGAAGACTTCCGCATGGCCTTTGAAAATTGGTGCTGGGCCACTCACGCACCAAGTTGGAAAAGTGTTTGGGAAATCGTGCGCGATGTGGACCGTCCAAATGTCGGCCTTTGCCTCGATACGTTCCAAACAGCCGGAAGCGAGTACGGCGACCCGACCACGTCGTCCGGGTTGATCGAGAATGTTTCTCAGGACAAATTGCGTGAAAGGTTCGACGCAAGTATGGAGGAACTAGCGACGTCTATTCCCCCGGATAAGATCTATCTGCTTCAGATCTCGGACGCATATAAGGTTTCGCCACCGCTAGAGGACAAAGTCATAGGCGGCTTAAGAGCGCGGGGAAGGTGGAGTCATGACTATCGCCCTATGCCGTATGATGGAGGGTACTTGCCCATTGAGGATGTGGCTAAAGCAGTGCTTAAGACGGGATTCCGGGGTTGGTTTTCTATGGAGATTTTTGATGCGGGGCCGGACGGCAAAGGGAAAAAGTATGAGTTGGATGATTTTGCGAAGAAAGCGATGGTCAATATGCAGAAGCTTCTGAAGAACTGCGCGGATAATTAGACTAAGATACACGCATGTTTACTGATTCAACGAAGATCATTGCGGTTACAAAGGTAGAGATGGAATTGCAAATTGCAAGTCGCAGTTGGATATTCTGTAGATGTACATCTTTTGACAAGTAACTAACAACCAAAGGAGTCACTTTGGACTATAATATAAGGAAACGCCATTTTAAAATGCAAGTCGACGCCGTGATATCATGAGGCATACAAAATTAACAAAAGCAATATGGAATCATAGCCTCTCCACCTTAGTTGGCGTTGCTGGGATACTCAACGGTGTAGGTGGGGACAAACTCCTCCTTCATGGAGCGCAGGCTGACGAAGCGGGAGAGCAAGTTGGCACTGCCAGCCTTGTCATTGGTACCGCTGGCACGAGCACCACCGAAAGGCTGTTGGCCGACGACGGCACCAGTGCTCTTGCAGTTGATATAGAAGTTACCGGCAGCGTTGCGCAGAGCATCGCTGGCAACCTGAACGGCCTCACGGTCCTGGGCAAAGACGGAGCCGGTCAGACCATAGGTGCTAGTGTTGTCGATCTTGTCGCAGATCTTGAGGAAGTCGGCCTCGGTAGCATCGTTATAGGCGTGGATGACGATGACGGGTCCGAAAAGCTCGCGGGAAAGGAGAGGGTGGTCGGGGTTGGCAGTGCGGTAGACAGTGGGCTGAATGTACCATCCCTTGGAAGAATCATAAGATCCACCAGCCAGGAGCTCAAGCTCGGGGTCGCTCTTGGCCTCATCGATAACACCAGCGAGCTTGTTGAAGGAACCCTCATGGATGACGGGACCACAGAAGTTGGAGAACTCGGTGGGCTCGCCAATCTTCAGCTTGTTGACCTCAGCAGCGACGCCCTCGACAAACTCGTCGGCAATGGAAGAAGCGACGTAGGCACGGGAAGTGGCACTGCACTTCTGGCCCTGGAACTCAAAGGCACCACGGACGGTCTGGACCACGGCGTTGCGCACATCGGCGGACTTGTGGACCAGGTGGAAGTTCTTGCCACCGGTCTCGCCCACGATACGGGGGTAGCTGCGGTATTTGCCATCCGCCACACCCTGGGAGATTTTGCCATACAGCGAGCGGAAGACATCAGTGCTACCAGTGAAGTGGAGGGCGGCAAATTCCTTGTTATCGAGAACGGTGCTGGTTACCTCCTCGGCATCACCGGGAACGAACTGGATGACGTCCTTGGGCAGACCGGCCTCAAGGAGGATCTGGTGAACAAGCCAGTTGGAGGCCATGGCGGCGGGAGAGGGCTTCCACAAAACGACGTTACCCATCAGCGCAGGAGCACCAGCCAGGTTACCACCGATAGCAGTGAAGTTGAAGGGGCTGATGGCGTAGACGAAACCCTCAAGAGGGCGGTACTCCAGGCGGTTCCACACACCTGGGGCGTGGTGAACGGGTTGCTGAGCATAGACCTCCTCAGCATACTTGACTCCAAAGCGGAAGAAATCGATGAGTTCTGCGGCCGAGTCAATCTCCGCCTGCCAGGCGTTCTTGCCTTGGCCGTGCATGGTCAGAGCCATGATATCGTAACGGTACTTGGTCGAGATCAGATCGGCAGCCTTCAGGAAGATGCTGGCGCGCTCCGCGAAGGGGGTATCAGCCCACGACTTGCGTGCGGCGAGAGCAGCGTCAATGGCAGCTTGAACATCGGCCTTGGAGGCGTTGGAGTAAGTAGCAACGGGGGCATGGGTGGCCGGGTTGCTCTGGGTGAAGGTCTCGGAGGTCTTGATCTCCTTGCCAGCGACGATGAGAGGCAGGTTCAGTGGAGATTGCTGATTGTAGGAAGCAAGGGCATCCTCCAGGCCCTTGCGATCCGGGGAACCGGGGACATAGTGTTTCTAAAGAGGGTCAATTAGCTATGCCGTGCATCGCGTCCTTGCAAAGCTACTCACGTTCGGCTCGTTGTTGATCTGGGGGATCTTGAAAGTCGCGTAGGTACCAAGGGTACGCGACTGGATGCGGTTGACAAACGGTTGGCACCGCGACAAGGGCACTCTGGCGCGCAGGATGGACTGCATTGTGTAGAATTGAAACTAGAGATGGGAGTGTCAAAGCTAGCTTCCAGCAGAAGTTGGAGATTAAGAGAAAGTCGAGAGGAGAAAAAAAAGTAGAACGCGGGGTACCAATGATGAAATGACCGGCTACCGCCGGTGCAGTGTTCGCATTGCGGCCACAGGTCACTGTACTCGTACTCGTACGCCGTTCTCCGTACAACTTGAACGGTGTGAAAGAGCTTGAAGGCAAATCAGCAGTGGCCGGCAAGAATCCGGGTGGGGTCACCGGGCCGGAGTCGACGTTGATTGGTCGGACTCGCCGAAGTCTGCCCCACCTATACAATATTCTGCGAGTACTGTACGAGTTGAGTATTGAATAGCTACGAGTAGGTGCGGCGCATAATGAATGCCTCCAGTATGTTAAAGATCAGTTTTTAGATAACATAACACTATCTACAAATAAAATAACCTCTTCCTAGTATTGGACATATTGAATATTTCAAAAATTGCCTGCATGACAAAGATCCGCGAGCTAATCCACAATAGGCATAGAGCTGCGCTTTGACCATTCTTTAATGAAAGCCCTTCCCCAGGATTTGCGTGGACTTGGGCAGCCAAAAGATCTACATCGTACGAGTAGTCCATACAGCAGAACTGTGTACTGCTACAGGATATGTCCAGCTGGAAGGAGCATCCGAACAATCATCGTCAATAGACTACTATTAGTCAGTATCTACCCACAGCCTATGGTTATCAAGCGCCTGACCGTATCACCTGACTTGACCGGGCCGGTTGGCGGCTACGCGGTGGGCAGAAGAGTGGGCAAAGAGTGAAGAGTGGAGCATGCAGCTTCCACTGAGATCGCACTAAGCCTAGTCTAGTAGCCAACCGGCCCGTGGCAAGCGGCTCTCGTCATCCTGCAGCATTTTTAGATGCTCACGAACGAGGATTTTCCAGGGGAGTCCCTTGCCGGATATCTCGTGACATGACCGGAAAGGGGAAATTCAAGGCTATCATGAGTCGGATCCCTGCCCCGACCACCACTTGGCGAGTCCGTTTGAACGCTTTGATGCATGCTAAAGGCAGGACGTGCCGATAGGTCGGGGTCGGGGGTCGGGTTGTGGGGTATCCTAGTATAAACAGTAAAAATCAGTCCAGAAAAGATATGTGCATAGCATTCATTCACGAATTCTATGAATAATAATTTCGGAGTCCTTGACCGACCCGGTTTCCCGTACCTAATCCCATGCTCCATAACAGCACATTCACCGAGAATGTCTGGGGTTGTAGTCTCCAATAGAGTAAGAAGTAGTTACCGGCAGTCCCATTCACCGTACCGGTGTCAGACGCTTGCCACCGGGTCTTGTCACAACTAAAACTATTAAGGCCCTGGCAAAAAGGCATCGGCCCTGACTCTCTTTCACTCTCTTCTACCAACCAGAACCCTCCATACTTCTTCAGCGGAACCGATCTTTGGTTTTTCTTACTTTCTTCCTTCTCATAACTCCTCCCCATTCTTATCTTCACAACCCACCCATCTTCAAAATACCACACACATACACACACATCAATGAAGACTGCACGCGCGGTGCGAGTTGGCACCACTGGTGCCAACGCTCGCTTCGTCAGCGGTACTAGCAACACCAGATCCTCCGTCGCTGCTAGCAACATCCTGCAACAATTCACCCAGTCCCCGCCCCCACCACGCAAGTCGCTGGCAGCTCCCCTCGCCAAGCTTCCCTTCTCCTCGGTCTTGCGCTCTTTGCTAGTCCTTTCCGTCTCCTCTTCTCCTATCCTCCTGAAGCCTTGCATCTATACACTTTCTCACCTGGCACACCCTCGCTCTGCTTTCTGGGATGTCTCCAAGAACCCACTGTTGAACTTCCTTGTCAAGCACACTATCTATAAGCAATTCAACGCTGGTGAGAACAAGGTCGAGGTCCAGGAATCTATCCGAAACATCAAGAATCTGGGATGCCGCGGTGTCCTGCTCGGCTATGCTCGCGAGGTTCTGGTCGGAGAAAACCAGGATGCTGCTCGTGATGAGAAGGCTGCTCTGGCTGAGATCCAGATGTGGTTCGATGGTACTATGCGGACTGTCGATATGGCCCAGCAGGGCGATTTTGTTGCCCTCAAGTTCACCGGCATGGGCACTGATGCTCTGAGTCTCCTCCAGAAGGAAGCCGACCCTACTGAGTTTATGGATGCCTCCATCCAAAAGGTCTGCGACTTGGCTATCTCCCGCGGTGTGCGCCTTCTTGTGGATGCCGAGGAGCAGGCTGTGCAACCCGGCATTGAGGCTTGGATCATGAAGTACCAGAAGTACTGCAACTCCCAGACGCCCGGCCGCGCCATCTTCTATGGTACCTACCAAGGATACCTTCGCTCGACTCCCGCTACTCTCGCTCGCCACCTTGAAACTGCTCGCCAAGAGGGATACACCCTCGGTGTGAAGCTCGTCCGCGGTGCCTACATGAAGACTGAACCTCGCCACCTGATCTGGGCTAAGAAGGAGGACACTGATCGTTGCTACGACGAGGTTGTCGAGGCTCTTCTTACCCGCAAGTACAACTCCATGCTCCAGGCTCCTACCAAGGACACTCCCACCGAGCTCCCTTCCCTGGATGTGATTATCGCCACCCACAACCGTGACTCTGTTCGCAAGGCCCACGCTATCCGCATGGAGCAGGCTGTTCGTGGTGAGAACTATGATGTTGATCTCAGCTACGCCCAACTCCAGGGAATGGCCGACGAGGTCAGCTGTGAGCTGCTCGAGGGTTTCGAAAACGCCGAAAGCAGTGTCGGTGCCTCGCCTGTCGCTGCCCCCAACGTCTTCAAGCTTCTGACCTGGGGCTCTGTCCAGGAGTGCATGGGCTTCCTGCTGCGCCGTGCTATTGAGAACACTGAGGCTGTTGGCCGCACCAAGGATTCACAGGTGGCCATGTTCGCCGAGCTGAAGCGTCGCTGTCGCAACGCTTTCGCCCGTAGCAACTGAGCTGCAATTCACTGAAGGGAACAATCCCTGTCTTGCTTTTTATTTCTCCCATTTCCTGTGACCCGACTGAGGCACTTTTGGGAACTTTTCCTGCATTGCGCATACCCCCCACTACTGGGACGCATCTATAGAGGGCGTTAGCGTTTCACGAATCACGTTTGCTGTTTCATAATGAATAAAAATGAATAAATCCGATTTTCAAATCCAAAGACTATAAAACTATCAGTATCTTTAATCAACGTAGATATAAATGTATCCAATAATGGTCGCATGTGCGGAACTTGTTGCCCTCCGCGTGCTCCAGTCCGGAACCGCCTACTCGAACTTGTGGATCTCCCCGCTGCCAGTGCCGGTTGCCCCTCTCCGGAGTAGCAGTCGTCGCCTGGGACTGCCAATATCCCCCTCCTCCGCACTGATACACACCTACTTCAATTATAATCTCCCCTCCGCAATCAATTGAATGCGGCGAGTCCTGGAGAACATATACTAAACCCCATCTCAAACAAAGACGTCTATTTCCGAGTCATCATCTAAGATGCACATCCTCTCGGAGCCCGACGTGGCCAAGCTGTTCCGCACTCTAACACAATCTCAATGCCACGAGTTCATCGCAGAACTGGGCAAGGCCCTCGTAGCCATCTCCGCTGAATCCAAACCAACAGTTCCCGCAGAAGACAAATTGATCCACCAACCCCTGCGAACAGTCTTCGCCACAAAAGCCGACAACACATGCATCTTCATGCCCGTCTCCAACACAGAGACAACAGGCATCAAATGCGTGACTGTCGCACCCGGCGGCATCCAAGGCGTGATTAATCTCTTCTCCCCAGACGGCCGTTTACAAGGCCTTCTCGCCGCGGCCGAGATCACAGCCTTCCGCACCGCACTCGCATCAATGACCCTCTTCGTGCGCAGCCACGACATTAGAAAGGAAAACGTCCTCGTCTTTGGCTCCGGGAGACAGGCAGAATGGCACGCCCGTCTCGCATTACTCTTGTACCCGGAACAAATCCGGCGGCTAGTCTTTGTGAATCGGAGCCGAGCCCGACTAAATGAAATGGAGCGCGATGTCTTTGGGGATCTGCGAGTGCGGAATCCAGGCGTCAACATCACCACCATTTCAAAGGAGGACACGCCGCATTATGACGAGACATTGTTGCGGGAATTGCAGTTTTCCGATGTCATTTTCTCCTGCACGCCTTCTCTACAGCCGAATTTCTCGTTCTCGGCTCTCCAGTCTGTGCCGAAGCAGCGCTTTATTTCTCTCATTGGGTCTTATAAGCCTCCCATGCATGAAATCGATACCGAAACACTGCTTTCGGGGGGTGGGAGGATCTATGTTGATTCTAAGTCGGCTTGTCTAGAGGAATCGGGGGAGTTGATTACGGCGGGGGTTCAAGGGGATCAATTGACTGAGATGGGCGATTTATTGGCTTCTATTGGGCCTGGTGAAGGGGTTCAGATTCCGACTGGTGCTAATGTGATTTACAAATGTGTAGGGATGGGATTGATGGACCTGGTGATTGGGAAGAAGGTATTAGATGTTGGGGCTGAACTGGGGCTGGGGACGCAGGTTGATGGATTTTAGGAGTGCAACCTTGAGAGTTGCTCCGTATACTCACTATACGTTACGATAGGTAGGTAGATCATACGTGTCTCAATATAGTACTGTGACTTGTACAATGCTACGTGCAGGAGTAGTATTCTCTGAATTCTTTCAGCACGTGGGGTTTTAGAAGTAGATTCATTTTTGTGGATTACTAGTATATCGTAGCTAATAACCATAGTGGATATAGATAAGCATTCTCGTCAGCCCCGGTGAGAGATTAGCATACTCATACCTAGCGATCGTCCCAGTTCTACATACTAAAGGGGATCCTAAGAAAATTGGCTTATCAGACTGCCTGTGCTGGCCAGATAGTCTATGCCGGGCGATCGGACTTGGCGCCGATGGGAACCCTAGCCTACGCTACGTGCTAGAATTTTGGGTTGGAACTGTGAAATAAACTAAGGAATGTGTCTCTAATTAGGTTAAATAAGTGGCATAAAGATATTGTAAAACCATGCCTAATTTTTTATCAATTTAATTTGGTATAACTTTGGGCCAAGACCGGGGCGGATTGCCAGAGTCTGCCAGGATGCGGGGCGGCGAGCCGTGGTTTCTCTTCTGCGCGCTTGATCGTCTCTCCGTCTCCGTCTCCAATTATAAGTCCGCTTCTCTCCTTCTTCCCGACCTTCCGACGTCCCTGGTTCTTGCTCTTCTTACATTGCACATTGCGATCACGTCAACCCCTCCCCCCATTCTAAGCCCTCTTCAACTCGTGGGCGCCGTTTCCCTTCCCCGCCGCCTTCTCCGCAGACGATGCCCGGCCCTCGCCCACGTTGACACCGCCTGTGCCTGTAATGGACGACCCGACCTCGACTCCCGCCCAACAGAAACGCCCTCGCGTGGCCGAAGAAAATCGCAAGCGAGCTGTCCGAGCGTATGCAGATCCCCCGGATTGTGGTGGAGGGATCCCCTCTAGAGAAAGTCGGCCCGCTAAATTGTTCCGTTTCGCAGATGTGATGGTTGTCGCAGAGTGAAAGAGAAGTGCGAAGGTGGTGTGCCATGTCGCCGCTGTCTGCGCTACCGTCGACAATGCAATTTCACACATATAGATCCGACCGAGAAGACCCGTTCAACCTCTGTATCGTAAGTTCTGGCGGTGTCGACCCTTGCATAATTGCCCTCGTGACTGACGGATCGAATTCCCGGTCATAGACTATTGGATCGAGCTGCCTCGGCGAGTCGGCATGAAATCGCAGAGGCAGAGCGTGTGCGCTGTATGGAGCGCCTTCTTTCACACTATGTTCCCAATATCACTTTCGACATCCAGTCTTTGCGACAGGCGGTCGACGAGCTGAACGCGAAACACCGTGATTCGGAATCCGATGTACTTTCCACCAAGGTCGATGCCAATGAGCTAGAAGACCTTGCGATTGATGAAGAAGACTTTACAATTAAGGCGCTCCCGGATAATACAACCCGTGAGTGCAACTCGTCGCGTGATGACCCCTGCCCATGGCTTACCAAATTGCGGCAACAGAATATTCTGGAGAGTTCTCATATTTGAACTTCTCGGAGAAAATCCGAAAGAAAATTGACGGCTGGATGAAAACCGCAGCTCCAGATGTAAGGACTGCTATGTCTTCCCGTTTCTTTTTTAGTGCATCAATCCTAACCCACTCTTGCAGGCTAGCACAGAAGTCGAGCCGTTTGAGGATCGATGGCGAGCCACTCAACTTCAGTCCGCATCTCCTCTAGTTTCAGCATCGATTACCTGTCTTCCACCACGCTATGTAGCCGACTTTCTCGTCCAGATCTTCTTCAAATATGCACAGACGAATAACTTCTATGTGGAAGAGGATTGGCTTTGTGAAAAACTAAATATTTGCTATACCAATCCATCTGACCTATCCTCCGATGACGCCGGTGCAGTTTGTGCTATTCTCATGGTGCTGGCGGTTGGTACTCAGTTTGCGCATATGGAATCGTCTACTCCGGTCAATTGCATTCCCTCGGATGCTGCACAAGATCACCATTTCTCAGAGGATGAGGTCGGTTTGACATTTTATCAGTTTGCGTCGAAACTCTTGCCAGATATTATTGCGACTGCATCTGTGCGCAGTGTGCAAGCTTGCCTGCTGATCGGAACATATCTCCTACCTCTGGATACATCAGGACTATGCTATACATACTTTGGCCTGGCACTCAAGCTTGCCATTCAAAATGGAATGCACCGAAGATATCACGGAGAAGGCCTTTCGCCACGCATGATTGAAACCAGAAATCGCGTGTTCTGGACATCATACACGATTGAGAAGTAAATATCCCTTGTCCCAAGTCCTGACATTGATTCTAATCATACTATAGGCGGATCAGTATTCTGCATGGCAGACCAGCATCATTAGCCGATGCTGATGTCGATGCACCATTCCCCATTGATTTCCCTAGCTTGATGCCTGCTTCGCAACCTTCAAACCATACGAATATGATTGCCCTTATTACACTGACGTTAAAACTCGGTCAAGTGTCAAATGAGATGTAAGACATCTTTCTCCGTGCATATCTAAGGTATTCCTACTGACTGGATCATAGTACCTCGCTCCGAACTTGTCCCAAAGGCCAACAGCAAGATTGTCTTGAAAGGCTGCTGAATATCCGCAAACATCTGATTGAATGGTGGTCCACACTACCGGAAGAGTCAAGCTGCCGCGACCTCAACCCCAGCGGAGTCCTCTTCCGCTCCAATGTCCACCTGAAACTCGATTACTGTCTCACTCGGATATTTATCGGCCGGCCGTTCCTCTTCAGTAATATAAGGGCTCTTTCCCAAACGCCTACTGCCTTTAAGGGCCCATCGGGAATATCCAAGAGTCGAGCAACCCTTGTCACAGACTGCGTTGAAGCGGCTCTGGAAATCATCGACCTCTGTCGCCTTCTCCGAGATGAAACTGGGCTCGCTCGTGCCTCTTTCACTGAGTTTAGTTCATGCCGTGCGGCACTCCTAGTGATTCTAGCCCAGGGCTTAGCAAAACGGACCGAACGTCTCGGTGCAGCTCTCGAACAGGGCATCTCTTTGATCAAGATTATGTCGATGGGAGTTGGCTCTGCACGCTCAGCTGTTAGCGTCATCGAAGCTCTCGAACGCGCCATCCGTCGTCTTGAGATGTGGAGCGAATCTCAACAGACCCAGAGTAACGGAAACAGCATGGAATCTGCCTACGATCGATTCAAGAATTGGGAGATGCTTTGGAAGACCGGTCCGGTGTCACCTTCCACCATGGCATGGAAACAGCAAGAAGCATATGATTCCGCTGTCCAGCAAGGCGTAGGGTCACACCCAACCCCTGGGCCATCTGTCGCAGGCGCCATTGGTTCAGGCATCTCCATCACGTCCCCCAGTCTCCCTCTACCTCCAAACAATGCCGATTCTGAGCATGGAATTGGTGGAATGGATCAAGACTTGCTGGAAGGAGACATGCCGAGCAGTGGCCTCTCTGCGTCGGACAACTTTTCCCTGTCACACCCGTCTCTTACTCAAATGCCTCACTTTGGCTTCGATCATTTCGTTTCCAACTTCCCGCAGGAATTGGGCGAATTCACTGCCATTCCATGCTTTGAACCGGATAATCAAGGTAACCCTCCAGGTCTTGTCGGCCCTGACCTCAAGAATCCTTCAGGCAATCCCGATTCGCATTGGTTACAGTTCATGAATGAGTGAGAAATAGAATCACCTGGAACGCGACTCCTTTATTATCCAGCGATTCTATCTTCCATATCGAACCCTTTCTCTCGATTTCCATTATTTTGCTTAGTTGATACACCATTTCGCGGGGCTATTCTTGTTGATAAGGTCCTTTTGGGGTGCGGTGGTTTTTACTAGGGGCGTTCTGCCATCACGGCAGTATTTGGTTTTTATACACTAGTATAGCACTTCAATACGAGAATGACGATTTCCAAGTTGACATATATGCATAGTAGTGTTTTCGCTCAAATGGCAGTTGAAATACAAAATTGGGGTCGTTAGTCGAAAGTGACCTTCTTTCCTGCGAAAACAGCGGGTGCTTGTTCCTTTTGCTTCTTCTTGGCCTCCCAAGAAGGGTGCAAGGGACCCTCATCTTCCTTAGGCTTGGGTGGTTTGCTGCTCTGTGGGCGAGATCCTGACCGATCATCGTACCTGTTCTGCTGCCGCCCACCGTATCCTCCGCGGCCACCACCGGTTGCTCCTCGCTTCGTATCCCATCCACTATCCCGATTGCTCCTCTCCTGTTGTTGCTCGTTCTTGACGTGGTTTGCACCGGCACCGTACTTCTTCTCCCAGAGAGCGCGACGAGCCTGTTGGCCCATGCGATTCTTGCGCTTCGGCGGACCAGCCGCCTCGTCTTCGCTTGCTTCTTCTGAGCCGGACCAGTAGCCGCCCATCATCAAAGATGGCAGGAATGTCGTTTCTTTTACCGGTGCGGCAGATGCTTTGGCTCCCTTGGCTTTCTTGGGCGGGGGTGATCCCGCATCGGAGAATTCGGGAGACGATGAGCGGGATTCGACTGAGTCGGAGATGTCGTCTGGGCCAAGGCCTCCACTCTCATCAGCATCCTCTGACTCGGATTCATCTTCGGCATCTGATCCTGGTGCCAGTCGTGAATTGAACTGCTCCAGCTGATCGCTATCGAATCCTTCACCTTCAGAACCACTGATATCATCACCAAGCTGCGAGTCCTGCTCAGCATCCTTGGTAGCCTTCTTCTTCTTCTCGATTTTCTTGAGTGGCGCTTCATCTTTGGAGTCGGATTCGGGGTCGGCTTGAATTTTCTCTGGCTTATCCTTTTGAGCTTCCTTCATGCCACTCTTGCCAGCTGGAGCCTCATCCACGCCGAGCAACTTCCGAATCTCGGCGAGCATGTTAGGCATCAAATTCTTTACTGGATTTGATTTGAAGAGTCGCGCCAGGATATTCGCCTCGGCAGTACTCTTGGGTCCCTCGGTAGAGATATTCTTAGACTCTTCAAATTCCTTGAATGTCGGCAGCTCCGCAATACGCTTAGTCTTAGACAGTTGTTTGAAAAGGTATCGCTCGGCGGTCTTCTGATAATCAAGCGACTAGTTGAAGAAACAATAAATTAGCATTTGGGGGAATGTTGAAATCGCGCAATAACAAAAACAGCGGCTGGGCACTCCATCCATACCTTCAGCGCTTCGATTTCCTCCGCCAACTTAAGCAGGGTCATGCGTGTATTTTCCGAGTTCTCTGATCTCGCAGTCTTTTCTCGCCGGCTGAGCTTTTGTCTCTCGAAGCCGCGCGCAGTCTTGAGTCCTCGAACAATCATCTGCACTCCGTGCTCAAACTTGACACCCAGTCGGACGGCCCTCATCGACATCTTGCGGTGCGCCTTGTCGCTGGACCGCGCGGGGCCGTCGGTGTCACTATGCTTGCGCTTCGGCATGTTTTCGATTTCTGCAGAGCGGTGGAGTTTTGAGAATTCAGTGGTAGATATTCGGTAAGAGCGTAGTAATGCGACGAAAATGAGGGGGACTTTTCGAGGTGGTCTGGTTTAAAAAAAAAAGTCGGAGATGCGGAGATATTTTTTTCTGGAGCGGATCACTTCTGGGCGGCATCTGCCAAGATTCTCCGCCTCGCGCCTATGAGGACCTCGACTTATCATTTCCACCTGGGCAGGTCACTATTTAAACTGGCAACCACGGCATTTCGAAACAGAAACGGCTGTAATTGATGATGAAGCTTTTAAGTCGGTAGACATTGATCGAAATAGTAAATTTCTGTGCTTCAATTTCGCTCGTAGTTCCAAAGTTTTTTTTTCGGAGCGGCACAAAACGGTGTCGAGGGGCTACTACTACTACTGCTGCTGCTATGGAGCTACAGCGGAAAGTATGCGGAGGGTGAAAACACCTTCGATTAACGATATGTACATACAGACATGGCAAAGAAAGTGGTAATACGCATACAGAATCTCTCTATTTCTTTTCTTCCACCTTCTCCTCAGGCTTGGGGGTGGCAAGCTTGAACTGTATCGCGGTAGATTAGCAATTGTTTCGAAATCGACGGCAGGAAGGGCACTTACGGAGTCGGGCGTGCGAGACTCGCCGGGTCCGACAGGCTCCCAGGCAGTAGAGCCGCTCTCGAAGTTACGGAAGGCCTGGGTGAGCTCAAGAGGCTCGACGACGACGCGCTTCTTCTCCTCATCATATCGCACCTCGGTGTAACCGGTCAAGGGGAAGTCCTTGCGCAGAGGGTGACCATCAAAGCCGTAGTCGGTCATGATGCGGCGCAGATCGGGGTGACCCGAAAAGAAAACACCAAACATGTCGTAAACCTCACGCTCGTACCACAGAGCACCCTCAAACAGACCGGTGACACTAGGGACGGGGGTAGCCTCGTCACAGTAGGTCTTGACACGAATACGGGAGTTGAAACGGACGCTGAGCAAGTTGTACACGACCTCGAAACGCTGATCACGGGTGGGGAAGTCGACGCCAGTAATGTCGGAAATTTGGGTGAATTCAGCGGCGGTGTGGTTCTTCAGGAAGCTCATGAGGGGGAGGACTCCGGACGGGGCGGTATAAACGGTAAGCTCATCCTTCCAGACGGTGAACTGCTGGACGTATTTGGGCAGACAAGACATGATGTACTGTCCATAGGTGTGCAGACTGTCCTGCTTGTCCTGGTACTTGTCGGTGGGGTTGACACGGGGAGCACGGAGGGGTCCCGAGGCTGAATAACAAGATCCAGTTAGTTCAATTGCAATTGGTATCATTGAATGTCGAAGGGTTTCACGTACGAGGCCGTTGCGCCTGGCGCATGTTCTCGGGCTCCGGGCCCGGTGCTGTCGAGGCCTTAGCAGCGTATTGGAGAGAAGTCGAGGAAAAGGCGCGGCTGGCCATGAACCTGGAGGCCGAAGCAACCGAGCGGCCAGAGCCCAGGCGCATTAGGGAGCGTGCGGATGCCATTGTGGGAGAAGGGAGCAACACGACTGCGGCAGGAGGGGACAAACGTAATTGGGATTGTGAGGCCGGAGGTTGGTCGAACCTGCCTAATCACGTGTGGCTGACATAACCCGTTGTAAACGCTAAACGCAATCAGGCAATGCCAGCAAAATGGAAGCCGCGCCAAATCTTCTCCCTCCTTCGCCCTCATCATCCAACGTACCCTCTTCTCCTCCACCTTTTCTCTTTCTCGTTCCTCGTTTCCATTTTTCCGGACCTGGAGTAGTGTTATCCTCCCTGTTTTTACTTTGAACCCGCCTTTTTGATTGGGCCCCGGCGTTGAATTTCACTTGTCGCCTTTGTCTCCTCCCCCCGGCTCTCCCCCAGCTTTCACAGTGACCATGTCGAGTCGCCAACAGATTGACTCCGTCATCGACGATGACGATGAGTTTTGGTATGATGGATTCTTCAGGATGACCATGCAACTAGGAAACTGACCCGCTTGCCAGCCCCCTTTGTATCGAAGAGTTCGACCTTTCGGACAAGAACTTCAAACCGTGTCCCTGTGGATATCAAGTACGTCTAGCCCAACCGAGCCGAAATCGACCTCCATTTTGTGCGCCACTCCCATCGGCGATACTAACACTTACCGCCCCTGCAGATTTGCCAGTTCTGTTACAACAATATCAAAACCCAAAATGACGAGGGTCGATGCCCGAACTGCCGCCGTGCCTACGATGATAGTACGATTCAATACAAGATACCCGACGCCGAAGAGTTAGTCTTTCCCTGCTCCTCAACAGTCCTCCCCACAACGAAACCGCTGACACGATTCCGATCTTATAGGTTCAAGGCAGATCTAGCATTGAAGCATCGCAAGGCGGCCGCCGCCAAGAAGAAGGAAGCAGAGAAACGTGAAATCGAAGCCTCCAGCCGGAAGAATTTGGCTGGCGTTCGCGTGGTCCAAAAGAACCTGGTTTATGTGATCGGGTTGAATCCGACAATTCGCGACGAAAACCAACTCCTCCAAACGTTGCGCGGGAAGGAGTACTTCGGACAATACGGTGATATCGAGAAGATTGTGGTCAGCAAGGCGAAGCCCGGTGGTAACCCTCACCAGGGTATTGGGGTTTATGTGACCTTCACACGCAAACTGGATGCCGCAACTTGTATCAATGCCGTTGATGGCTCTGCGAATGGGGACCGTGTCTTGCGGGCGCAGTACGGAACGACGAAGTATTGCTCATCTTTCCTTCGGAACGAGCAATGCAATAATCGCAACTGCACCTTCTTGCACGAGACCGGCGAGGATAGCGAAAGCTATACTCGGTCTGACCTTTCTTCTATGAATACATTGTCTAGCCAGCGCCCGAACCCAACACCTCAGGTTACTCACTCTCGCCTCGGCCAGCCAATCGCCCACCAAATGCGCCGGCAGCCAAGCAAGGACGACTCGATCACCGGGCGGCAATCCATTCCAGATGGCCCTGCCCTTCCTTCGTCTGCCAGTTGGGCGAACAAGGATATGAACGCAACAGTTCGGACAAGGAGGACGAGCTTGACTGGTAGCCAGGCATCGCAAAGCCCTCGGCCTGCCAGTGTAAACATTGCAACGGCCTCTGAGGAAGCTAGGCGCTCCGAGAGACCGTCACCAGTTGTTCAGGCCGCACAACGAGCATCTCCACCCGAAGCACGTTCTCCTGCCACCCAACCCCAACCCCAACCCCAACCAAGTGTCACCCAACCAAGACCTCGCGATGAGAAGTCACCTTCAGAAATCGCCTGGGAGAATGTCCTCAAGGACTTCATGTCTCCCGATTTCCGATTTTCCTTTTCAACAGCCGATATTCCAGCTGACGAGCTGAAGATCATCCAATCCTACCCATCATTTATTGACCCCTATGGCGGCGTTAAGCGCCGTGCAATGCGTGAAAAGGCCGAACAGGAACGAATCAAACGGGAGCAAGAGCTTCTCCAGTCTGTCGCGACCGAAGAAGATAGCCGCGAAGCCGGAAGCCTTCAATTAGGAGGGGAGCCCGAGAATTCCCCCGCCCCTCAAGCCCGACAAACCCGCGAATCGCATGGCGCTATTCAGCCACCTACTTCTCAACAAGGCACTGCTGATAACTCAACCGTCGGATCCCCTGTTTCTGCGACAAGCCACCAATTTCAGGGTCTCAACTTGGCTGGTCGCAGTTTGACTCCACTCCAGCAGCAGCAATTGATGCTTTTAAAGTCAGCTGGAAACCAGCAGACTGGATTGTCTGATTCTTTGAACTCGGCTGCTGTTGACCAGGCAAACCAAGTACGCCATGGACTTTTGCAAACACAAATGGCTCAATTAAATGCATTGCAAGCTCAAGGCCGCCAATCTTCACGATTCGCTCTAAACGAAGGTGGCACGAAAAACATCAGCAACGCTCGGATGTTGAGTCAGATGCAGTCTGGGACGCCAAACCCTTTGTCGGCACCAAGCCCCCAACATACCCTTGCCGGTGGGTTTTACGCAAGCGGCGTTCAGGGTCCTCCCCCTGGCTTGAAGACAGCAGGAACTCCCCCTATCAGCGGTGGTGGCATGTTTGCACAGGGGCACGGCTTTACCGCCAATGCTAACCTCGGACTTGGAGGTACCATCGGGAAGCAAGATGCGACCCCCGAATTGATGCGTGAATTACTGCGTGGTCGAAGTGGCGCAAATGTGGGTGGAGTACAAGGCCAGGAGGCCGCAAAGCGTGAGTTCATGTTCCCTTTTCTTCAACAGCACCAAACCCCACCCCCCCTGACTCCCGTCAATGGCCTTCTTAGCTCTTTCTATGGGTCTCAGGCGGGTGTAGCACCCGAATCCGGTGGCCCACAGAAACAGAAGAAGAAGGGGAAGAAGCACAGACACGCTAACACTTCCTCCGGTGGAGGTGGTGTAGTAGATCTTGCGGACCCGAGCATCTTACAGGCAAGGATGCAGCAAGTTGGTGGCAATGCTACTGCTGGACAAGCGTTGTACGGGAGCCAGGGTCAAGGTGGGTACAATCCTTCGATGATGTATGGAGGAGGTGGTTTTAGCCGCTGGTGAAATTCTCTTCCGCTGCCCCCTTTGCACTCTTATATTTATGATCTCTTGCATTCTCTGTGCTTTTTATGATGTTTTCTTTTGTCATGTGCTTTATGGGCCTCCTCCACCCTTGATGACATGATTTTTTTTTCTCTTTTCCAACCCATGATGTCCCGGGTTTGCATTTTGCTTTCAGCAATCGGGCAGGTTGCCCCGGAACAGTACGGCTGGCCGGCGCGCCTCAGGCGTATTGCGATGGGCCTCGATTTCTTTTCATGCATGTCTTATCCCCGGCCTTTCTGTCTCTCAATGGCCTATGGCGTTCTTGCATTTGTGGGCATGTTTGCATGTCTCTGGGGGCCGCTTTTCATGTTATCTGGCGGCTGCTGTACCCCAATTTTCATTCTGCATTCGAATCTTCGTTCGGCTATCTTCAGCGTCTTGAAGACGGTGGCTGTTCCTTGATTAATGTACGTTAAGACCTTCCCTACCCTGCTATCGAACTCGGAACAGGGTCTTATTCGAAATCAGTTGTCTCACTGCCGTTGTCTCCATAGACTATGCCTTATCCTGTACCTGACTACCTCGGGTCGATCGGTGCACGTCGTGTAATTAGTCGTTATTGCGGATGTGCATGATGCATTTTTGTGCCCTGCCTAGTCGCTGCCCTCCCTTCCCACTCTTTTTTTTCGTTGATATCATGCGGCGTCGTTCACCTACCCTCCTCTTTGCACCACCGCCCTGTTGTGATGATACAGCTTTACTAACAGGGGGTCTGCAGTGAACGAGGATTTCCCTCCTCTGGGCACACCGGTGAAAGAAAACCAACCCATTGATACCTTCGGATTCCTGAAGTGTCAGCTTCCTAGCGACTCTATTGGCCGGGCTGGTACCCCAACACTTCCACCCGGACTGCCTCTGCCACATGCCCACCCTTCATCGGCGGCCTTTCAAGAAAAGTTAGGTTTATCCAAACCACCTTCTCCTGCTCCAATTCTCCCCCCAGGCCTGGGCACTGGATTTTCGCGGTCCGGAAGTCCATCGCAGAAAAATGTCTCCGAGTCTCGCTCTATGACCCCTGAAGCAATAGAACAAATCAGCTCCATGTCGGCCCGCACAAGGGATGCTTCTCAAATCTCTTTTGGATCCCCTGTTGCCAAACCCAGCTCAAAGGCTCGAATGAACAACAAGCTGGACTCGGCAGATGCCACTGAGGACAAGAGATCCGCTGTCAATACCGATAAAAGTCCCTCTACTGGAATAAAACCCAGTCCAATTGCCCTGAATACGGCCTTGGCTCAAGAAACAACTCCAGCCAAATCCGAGCGTGCTATCTCTGGGACCTTTGCCTCCGTGGCAGGATCAGTGTCTGTCGTTGGGTCACGACCTAATACCCCACTGACAGCAGCTTCTCGTGCTTCTGATTCTCCGGCTCCCCGACAACCGCGAGTTCTGCGCGTCGTAGAAACCCCCAAGCCCGAATCTCCTCTCCCCATTGGCACGGCACCATCTGTGACTACCGGGGCCGACAAGTCCCGTTCTCGCCGACAAAGCTTGTCATCAAACAGCCGTCCAGATACACCTGCCGACATTGGCTCAGAGGCCGACTTCGATGTTTCGACCACAGCATCTCGTGCAAACTCTCCTCCGCCTACTCGGATCGGTTCTGCTCCAGTTCGTTCTGTGACGAAGAGCCAAGCTAAAAAGGAAAGGCGCCAGAAGGCGAAGGAGGCTGAGGCTAAAAAGGCCGAGACAACGGCTGCTGCCGAAGAGCCTGTTCAGGCTCCCATAATGGGACGGAAACGCAAGACCAAGAAGGCGCCTGCTCTAACCTCTGAATTGACCGATTCGACTGCCAACACGCCCACCGAAGTAGCCAGCCCAGCCAAACCTGCCCCTTCCCCGAAGAAACCCGAGCCCAAGCCCGAACCTCCTAAGAAGGCGAAGGAAAAAGAGCAACCACCTCCGGACGTAAAGGCAGCGCCCCTGAAAGAAGAGCCAATCCGACAGAAGATTGTCCCAGAAGAGACCTGGCGCTCTCGCAACACCGTGGAGCAGCTGGTTAAGGATGCCGAGGAGACAGGCCGTTCCATCAAAGACATTTTTGCGGAACGGACAAAGCCTCTTCATGAGCTCCTTGCTGCGATGCACAAATCCGGTGACCTTGATCTCAACAAAAGCTCGCTATTCAACCCCGCAAATCTCAGCCAACGATATGACATGAAGTGCAATTCCCATGATTACGATCTCCTCAAGCAGCCTATCGAGTTGACGGACGATCACCGCAAGACTCTGTTACGTGGTCAGCCCGTGCGAACTGGCTGTGATGAGCTAAAGAATCGCGTCTTGATCACTCCTCGCGGCTGCGTTCTACGTCATCTTGAGCCGGTGGAGGAACAACGGTATCTAGATTTGGAAAAGCGTCGCAACGGCGCTATTGATCCGTTTGTTGTCGGCGATGACTCCAGCAACATCAACGGCGGACTAGAGGCACTCTTTGCAACGCCCGAGAAGTACAACATTTACTGGGTTGATGACGACGCAACCCGCATGGGTACCACTTCTCCAACCAGCACTCTGGATGCGACTGAGGCCGTGATTCCACCGAATGTTATTTCTGCAATGGAAGCTGATAGCTCTCGAAGCCATGACTGGGCCGTCGCCCACTCGGCCGAACTTCTCCAGACCACCACTGCCGCCGTTCGTTCATTCGCTGCTGCCACTGCTAAACAGATGCTTGGCACTGCCACGCTGCCCGGAAGTAATCCTAGCTTGGACGATGTTGCCGCCATGACCAACGAAGAGCTCAAGGAGCTTTCCGGCAAGTCGCAGAAAGACCTTGAAAGTACCCGCAAGGAATTGGAGTCTTTGGAAAAGAAGTTTTCAGCTTTGCTTCGGCGAAACAAGAAGGTTCAGCACCAGGCTCTTTCTATCGTCGGAGATACAAACGCATGATCAAACCCGTGAGCCTAGGCATTGGGTCACAAAATACGTGGACAACAGCACCCTATCGAAGAGCCCTCATTTTTTTCAGTGTACTATTACTTAGCCTGTATGAATACCGCAAGGACTTGGAATGCAAAATCTTAGATTCAACCGTTCTTCTTTGTATTCGTGTTCTTGAAAGAATTTGCTGCAAGCCACCAAGTGACACCGCAGATTTAGTTACGAGTCGTTAGCACTATGTATGCGTACATGCACAAACTTGCATGAATCATGACCCATGTAAATCTACAGGTAGTAATTGCCTACTACTAGCTGAGCTAGCTAGACGAGGGCCTGGATTAATCGGCAAATGTTAAAAATTACTCGTAGTATCTGTAAACGTGCCATGCCCAAGACCTCGTAGGTACGCTCTTCCCATTATGACTGTACAAACGAAACGGGCCAAGCATTGCCCAGATGGCTACTAGCGTTGGGGCGGGTTTGAATCTGAAACCGGAAAATAAATTAGGGATAGGGGCCAGCCTTGCATGTGGCGTTCGGCGGATGGATAATACCGACGCCAGCGCTTAGGAGCTGTCATTTTCACCGGCAAATCGAGACGAGTTAGCAAGGCCTAGTATTCGACACCGCGATCTCGTTTGCAGATGCGCCGCCAAAACGTTTGACACTGCACGCTAAGCCTCGGAATTGCACCTGGTTTCGGGCATTTGATTGATATTGAATGCTTGACGGAATGGAGGGCGCTTGTGACCGCATTCTTTGTTGCAGGTCTAGTCTTGTACGCGATTGGAGGCGTTCCTACGGAGGATTGAATCCAGGAAATGAGGGATAAAGATCGATCCCCGTGGCTGTCCCCCAGGCTTACTGGGTGTGGAATGGGGGGATCATGACTCGTTCTTTGACCTGATTGAGTGTGCGTTCGCATTCTTGAAACGCGTGGCTGAGAGGACTGGGGAAATGAGTTTGTGAATCCTTCAATGGATCTAGACTTCGCAAATTGGCTGAGTATAAAGCCGAACGGTCCATCCTGTTCTTGCGATGGTCCATCAGTCCTGTGGCCTGCTTCTTGTCGCTCCTTTTTTTTTTTGCTCAATTTCAAATTCAGATCGTAAGCCCTGGTGGTCACGATCTATTCCACTCCTTTAAATTACATTCATTTCAACACATCCAATATGCTTGGACTCACTATTATACTAAGTGCATTCCTTGCATTTGTTTCGCTCGTCTCGTCGACGAGCATCCTGGTTCCTCTATATGTCTGGCCTGAGGATGACTCTACCTGGGCACCAGTATTCAATGCCATTTCTTCATACCCGGACGTTCAATTTCAAGTCATTGTCAATCCCAACAGTGGTCCCGGCGAAACAGGTAGAGCGGAGCCTATCTCTATGACTGAAATTAAGCTCTAACCACCACCTATAGTCTACCCTGATGAGAACATCATCGCGGGTGTCGCCAAACTAAACAGCCACGACAATGTCCAGGTCATCGGATACGTCCACACAGAATATGCCGACCGTGATATTTCAGAAATCGAAAGCGAAGTCTCGACCTATAGCAACTGGGCTTCGTACAAGGCAAAGAACATTACTGTCTCGGGAATCTTCTTTGACGAGGCGCCCCGAACAAACGACGCAGAGAAGATCTCATATATGCAGACCGTATCGACAAAAGCCAAGTCTAGCGAACTCTCGACAGTTGTCTTCAACCCTGGTGCCACATTGGAAGCAGGCTCCGTGGATGAATATTTCAAGGCCGCAGACTTGATTGTGGAATTCGAGAACTCATACTCTACGTGGAAGACGTGTATCCCGGCGGAACAGTTCTCTTCCAGCAAGCACTACGCCAAGGATGCTATCATTCTGTACAGTGCTCCTGAGACGGCGGACTATCGGGCTGTCGTCCAAGAAGCGCAGAGCATGGGACTCGGGGCTGCATACTTGACCAGCACTGACAATTACATGTCTGTTGAGACTGTGACGAAGGTTGCTGCTTCGTTTGACTAGTCGTGGATCGTTTACTAGAGTTTGGCCTTATCACAAGTATTTAACGGATTTGTGAATTGCTCAAGACCAATTCCGTATGTGGATATAAACTTCAATCGGTTCAATCCATCCCTTCTGCCTCCTATAGAGTCTGCCCATGTCTACTATTACTAGCCCTACTACTAGTACTATTCATTTTAAAGATGACTTTTCGTATGAAAGCCATGTATAAGAAGCCGACTCGGGCGGAGAGAATTCAGTAAGAATTCAGTAAATCACGATAGATATTTTTGATGATTCCATTATGTAGTATAATGTCTAAGTCTAATCGAGTCCCTTGGCCCCATCCTTGTATGGTCGCAGGTCATATTCATCAGGGTATGTCTCCAGAATGCGCTTTAGCTCTTTCATCTGTTCTCGGGCTTCCTCGGTGATCTCCTCGTAGACATCTGCGAAGGCTTCCCGGAGTGCGGGCTTTTTCTCGCGCTCAGCCTCGCCGAACTCTTTCAGGACATCTTTGCGAAGCGAATCTCGCAATTCCTTGTCTTGATCCTCACTCCAAAGTCCCTTGTTTTCAAGCCACTTACGCAGTCGAATGATAGGGTTGTCACGACGCTTCCAGTCTTCGACCTCCACACGGGCGCGGTATGCAAAGCTGTCATCGCTGGTGCTGTGGTGCGAGACACGATAGCTCATGGCCTCAATAAGAACCGGCCGACCGCCATCACTCAATGCTCTTCGGCGAGCCTCTTCCATTGCTTCATAGACTGCAAAGATGTCGTTTCCATCGACTCGGATAGTGTCGATGCCGTAGCCGACACCTCGACTGGCAATTCCATCGCCACGGTACTGTTCTAATGTGGGGGTTGAGATGGCAAAACCGTTATTCCGGCAGACGAAAACAATTGGACAAGAACGAGTTGCGGCGATATTCAATGCGGCATGGAAATCGCCCTCGCTGGCAGCACCTTCACCGAAGTAGCAAGTGACAATGCGAGGTGAGCGATCTGGGTTTTGCTGATCTTGTATTTTGAGAGCATAAGCTGCACCAGAAGCTTGAGGAATTTGGGTGGCGAGAGGGGATGAGATGGTATGCTATTTTGATTTGTTAGACTGAGTTTCATCGAACAGGAGAGATAATCGCGGACTCGGTGATGATATGACTTACCATGCGAGGATAGTTTTGACCATAGTGAACAGGCATATTTCGGCCTTTTCCAGTATCATTCACATTCGCGAATAATTGTCCCATGAAGTCCTTGATGGTGAATCCACGCTGTTGGAAAACACCCGCCTCGCGATACTGGGCGAAGACCACATCATCGGGAGTCAGAGCTGCGGCAGAGCCAACGGCAATTCCCTCTTCGCCGGCAGAAACCTGTGGCGATATTAGCATTGTCTTTGACTATCTCCAACGATGTTCTAATACATACCATGTAGAAACTCAGTCGACCTTGCCTCTGGGCTTCGAACATCACCACGTCCATAACGCTCACTGTTGAGAATCAGCAAATTTGATCACACCCACCGTATAGCAACGCGTTACCCACCTGACAACATATTCTTGTACCATTCGAGTACCTGCTCGTCCGATACATTCGGCTGCTTGCGTGAGCTGTCGACTAATTCACCATTGGAATCCATGACTCGGTAGGTAGGGATAGCTGGGAGGTCGGAGGCTTTGAGAAAGGACATGTCGGTTGTGAACTTGCTATCAACAGCACCTGGGAAAAGAACGCTGGAGAAGAGTCAGCTTCAAATGAATTGAGTAATTCCACCATTGCAGACTCAGGTAGTTTCATACCGATCCGACCCTGGGCGCTGGGATATAGAGCTTCCCCATCGTCGTGCGGGGGATGTGAGGGATGGAATAACACGCTTCGTGGAGCGGGCTGCTTGCCATGTCTGTCGAAGAAAGATCCTGGACGACATTGTGTGAGTGATATGAAGGGAGGACAGAGGAAAGAACCTGAAAGAGCGGAGATCAAGTCTCTCAGTGAAAGTGAAAGTGAAAGTGAGGGACCCGTTCACTGTCACCTCCCCACGTCCGGGGCAAACGCGGAGGAGAGTTCGGTTGGCATCGGCAGTTGGCGTCACTTGCCCCGCTTCCAACCGAGGCGAGCCCCAACTCTTCAACTACGAGTATACTAGTATACTCGTATACTCCTCAGTTCGTATAAACAGACAGCAAAAAAAGGATATATATGGAATTGGGAGAAACATTCATCAAAACCCTATGGTAAAGTATTCAAGCACTTGGGAATTGGGAACACCGTATCGGTTGCCGCAGAGCATCGATGCGAGACAAAGGTCGTTCTTTGTTCACTATTCTCTACTTATTTTGCCAATCTCTTAGCTTTCCGGGATATCTGATAAAATGAAAGAATGAAAATTAGTTTTCATTATCCTAGCATGTCAAGAACATAACAAGAAAGCTGCTCTGCATTCTGCTCCGACGGTGTTGATTATCATCTCCGTCGGGGGAAGATAAGATATGGCATAGGCCCGACCGCAAGAAGTCATTTAAAAACGACTATAGTAACCTAAAAAACACATCGATGAATATTCCTGTATACTGAAACTTCTGGGATTCCATCCAAATCAATTAAAAATGGCTCTATTGACCCTACTCTTTTCGCCGTTTGCTATGGCAGTGGCAATCCCGATAAGCCTCACTCTTTACTACATACTTCCCTACTTTACGAGATACCGGCATATAAAAAAAGTCCCAGGGCCTTTCAGTGCCAAATTCAGTAATATATGGATTGGATTATGTGCCCGGAGTGGTCAAAAATTTGCTGCAGTAGACTGGGCGCATCGCCAATATGGCAAAGTCGTTCGTATCGGCTTCAATCATGTCTCGATTGCAGACGAGACGGCATTGAATATAGTATACGGGCACGGAAATGGATTTTTGAAAGAGTACGAAGCCACGAATTCCCGTGAATTATCTGATTCCTCATACTGAGAACAAACCTAGCCATTACTATGAAGCGTTTGTGGCCCGGACCCCTGGCATGTTCAACGTTCGCGATCGTGGAGAACATACAAGAAAGCGCAAAATTATCTCGCATGCCTTCTCCCCAAAATCAGTTGCTGCGTTTGAACAACACATGGCGGCAAATTTGCAGCGATGGGTTAAGCAGCTCGACCAGATCGCCTTCTCTGGAGTTAGAGAAGGCAAAAATTTTGATAGCTATTCAAGATATAACGCAATGCCTTGGTTCAGCTATCTTGCCTTCGATATTATTGGTGACCTCGCATTTGGGTCTCCATTTGGAATGGTGGAAAAGGGCAAAGACGAAACTGAGGTACAATTCATACCCGATGGTCCTATTTCTTACTGCCCGGCAGTCGAAGTTTTGAACAGAAGAGGGGAAGTCTCTTCGACCCTCGGCCTTCTTCCCACGTTACGCCCAATCGCAAGGTATCTACCTGATCCCTTCTTCACTAAGGGGGTTGCGGCGGTGGAAAATCTTACTGGAATCGCGGTCGCCGCGGTCGGTTCGCGACTAGATGCGGCGGAGAAGGGAGTGATTGATACTCGCAATGACATTTTGTCACGTCTATTGCAAGCCAAAGACGCGAATTGTCGGCCGATGGGACGAACAGAGCTCATTGCAGAAGCTCTCACTCAGCTAATCGCCGGCTCTGATACTATATCGAATACCGCCTGCGCTGTCTTCTACTGGATACTACACGGGGAACGATGTGCCCCGGGAACAATCGTTTCTCGTCTCCAAAAGGAACTAGATGACGCCGCTAGCTCGAACCCCGGAATCATGTCTTACAGTCAAGTGAGAGAGCTTCCATTCTTGCGTCGCTGCATTGACGAGGGTATGCGACTACACTCAACTTCAGCTATCGGTCTCCCACGTATTGTCGCTGATAATGGGGGTGGCGTCCGATTTGGTGAATTTTACTTTCCACCCGGTACTATCCTGTCAGTTCCTTCCTATACGATTCACCATATGCAGGAAATATGGGGTGATGATGTTGAAGAATTCAAACCCGATCGCTGGCTCGACTTGACTGCACGGCAAAAGATGGGTTTCAATCCATTTTCGTATGGGCCCAGAGCCTGTGTTGGGCAGAATGTGGCCATTATGGAGTTACAGTTGATTATTGGAACTCTCTTCCATCGCTACGATTTCGTACTATACCAGCAGTTCATGGAATCGCATGAAGGATTTTCAAAGAAGCCGAAGGATTGCTATGCTGGTCTAAGACTCAGATCATGCGACTGATTTCAATTTCATATAATGTATTGCGTGATGACCATGTATTTGGCTTGAATACCGAGAAAAAGTGGAATTGCAGGAGCTCATGGCACAGCCCCAAAGAACATTTCTTGAAGCGATGGAAAGTCCTGCTCAAAATTCCAGTCAACCTCCTCCCATGATCTCATAATATCTGTAGGTGGATCAACAAGCTCATCAGCTATACCTATCTCTTCTTGCGAAATCGGATCCTCATCATTACCTCTGGTCATATGCTGTTTCATGATGCCTAGGGACCAACGGCCCACCGGCTCAGCCTTACCACCTCGCTGAATATGTGAAACGACATGCTCCGTCAGCGTAGTGGTTTCAAATATATTTGAAACGTGATCTGCAAGCTCTACTAGAGTTGCCATGGCAAAGGAACAAAGGAGGTTCTCGTAGGCGGGATGAACATAAATTGTAAGATCGGACATCGATAGGAACAGACTTAGAATTTGATGTGAGTGACGAACTGCAAATTGAATGAATCCAATCTTGGAATTATTCCAATGTGGCTGCTGGGGGCTATCTTGTTCCTCTTTCTGAAGGTAGCTAATCTGTCGTAGTGTTCGTCGCGCCAAAATCAGGGAGGCGCAGGAGTAAGCAAAACGAAGGGGCTCAGAGGAGTCAAGATCTGCGGGGATAGATGATTAGAGACACCTATATTTCATGGTGATTTTACTCACTGTAGATATGCTCATGCCTTTCTCGGAGCCTTTCAATTTCAGGCCAGACAGGTTTATCAGTTTGGATCTCATGCGAACTTATCAACTCCCAAAGCACGCGATATAGCTCGACCCCAGCCAAAACGAGTTCATCGCGGGAATTATAAGATTGGAACTTCAGAATATTGGAGCACTGATCTAAATATTGGCCTGATATCACAGGCGGTCGACCAGAGCCAATCGAGAACCTAATGGGGGATTAGCTCTTCAGAGTTCAATGTCACCTCCAGACTGAATAAAGGGCTGAAACAAACTGTAGATGGCAAAGGCAAACCAGGTTCCAAGTACGCGAGAACTCTTTTGAACGAGCGATTTTCTGATAGTCATCCGTCTGGAACATGTTTTCAAAGCGTGTGGTCATAACAACCTGCATGGTCGCTACGCCACTGAGTAACCAGGAACTGCCATGATCGTGGTCCCGAGTTGGCTTGAGATCCCACATCGAGAAAATCAATAATGCTTGTATTGTATCAAGGGGCGCTCCAGCAACAAGTTGTGACTGGGCCAATATTTCCTGGATATGACTGTATAGTTTTTGGTGTGTTTCAGATCCATACAAGGATGGGGTAATATGGATACCAGCAAGGATGCAAGTTCCGAATAGCAAGGACGATTTTGTACGCAGTTCAACTGGGTCCGTGCTCATGAATAGCCAGCGGCTAGATAATTTAGAGAATCTGCAGGATGACTGTATTGAAATCAATCCTATCGGGTCTCACGGAGAAAAGGCACTTACCCTTCAAGCAATATCCGTGCCACATCTTCGGATACCATTCCATTGGCAATAACATCTTCTGAGGGAAATTGGAACTGAGAAGTCTCTTCGGGTGAAGAAATATTCTCCTTGATCTCTTGTATGAGACTCATCGGTGCATGGCGGGTGGTTCTCTCAACTGAAATTGCGGTTGGTTCAGATACAAGGCTTATCTGGCTTTGCGAGATCTTTGAGAAATGAACGCTCTTAGCATGCGACCTTGGCGAATTCTCCGCGGATTGTGACGACAACGATGCTTTGATCTCGGATAAGGATGTTTCGACGACAGAAATCCTGCTCTGTTAATTAAATTCATTGTTTGAATATTAGATTCTACGGGAAGATACATACCGACTTTGCAGGTCAGAATAGTTCTCTCCAGAATTCAAGTTGCTCTCCATTTGGGCTGGGATCTTGGGTTTGCGAATAACACCATGGAAGGAACAATCTAATCTTCAATATATCAGCTAGGGCAGGTTAGTTTATCATGAAATGGGCTTGCTTTACCGGAGAATATTGCACCTGTGGCACTTGCCAGATCCGCGGTTAATCTCACATCGAGTCTTCAATCGACGGCACGCATCACAGGACCGTGCTTTAGTGGCCTTGAGCGACCCTTCAAGTGTCTTATCACCTCCCTTCCGTTTCACAACCCGTGAAGACCCTCGGGGCATCTTAGACAAACTGATCCGTATATTTTTACAATCTTTGAGGTTATTGGGGTCGGTAATTTAGAGGAATGAAAATCAAAAGTAGCATCTGCTGATTAGATTTATCAACCCCACTTTTGACTGTTGAGCGGTATGCATGCAAGATAACTGCAGGTGACACACAAAGCTGTGTCGACAGATAAATTCGAATACATTGTATTATATATATAAATTGATTCTATTGTCGCCTAGTTATTTTTCTGTCCAATTTCTTTGCAAGGTTGGGTGAAGCGAGTTATACACAGAGGAAGAGGAAGGGCTTGCCAAATCCTCCCCCCCCCCTTTGTACAGGGCGATCGCTATTTAGCGCCAAATTGGCCATTTTCTCGGACCCGGATAAAAATTAAGCAATTCATAGGTCGCGGTCATCACAGGCTTATATTATAGGCCAATCGCCATTCCCAGGTAGCTGATCAAGATGCCACTCGGTCGACCAGATTTATTGCAATCGACTGCCTAGATTGCAGCAAGTAAACATGTGGCCTTGCTTTTGTTTTGTTTTTGCTTTTTTGCTTTTTCTTTGAACAGACTCGAGGGTCCAAGCTTTATTTAGTATCCAGAAGCTAGCCTCCTACCTAGAATATTTCCCTTAGACAGAGTTGTTCCTTGGAACAGACCTATCGCAAATAGCTCACTGGGGGAAAAGAAGGATACAATTAGAAACTCATTCGAGGCAAAGTCAATTCAGGCTCGGGGGTTTTGTCTCTTTAAAAGAAAATTCGTCGTTGTTCAGTAATAAAACCTTCCAATGAGACATCGGGATGCTTTACTTAGGACGATTTCAAATACATCACCAGCACTGGATCGTGTCATACTGATTAGACACTCAAATGTGGCTCCGCATCTTTCAAGGGAGTAGTTTGTATTGTTTTTTTTTTGCTTTTTCTCAGTAGGCAAATACAAATACGAAAATCAAGTACTGTAGTCACAAGGATGAAGAGATCTGCGGGTAAATAAATTGATAGTATCCTTGATATTTTCTATGACCATAGAAGTCTACTAGTAATAGCTGAGACAAGGCCACAGAGGGAATCTAGGAAATATACTGTATCAGATACTTGTCTAGAGGCTTGACCGAATAAATTCACTAATATTCGGATCCAAAATGGGATTCGATGCGATGACATCGTTACCCGACGTGGCGTCATAGGCACCCCGTGTCCTTTGCCAGGGGTGGAACCCACCCCACCGACGACGGCCTTTCCTGCCAGGGAAATGCCAGCGTGCGATGAACACGATGACATAGCCCAGTGTCAGTATGGCTATGGACGTGGGTATCTGAGCTACCCTGTTCTTCAAATCCAATTTTTTCCAGTAAAATACCCCGTGTCTTTCTCTAATCTTAACCTATCCAGTGCATTTTGATGCTGCATCAACATGATTAATACGGACAATTTGCGCGAGGTGCTCAAGACCGATATCAAGACACCTATTCCAGAAACCACAGTTTCTAAGATTATCTCCCTTCCTCCGTTCATCACTGTCCCAGGCGTCTCGAATTTTCGTGACCTGAGCCACGATGAAAAGTTACGCCCAGGCTATGTCTATCGCTCGGGGAACCTGTCCGACATTACCGAGGAAGGTAAAACAATCTTAGCCAAAGAATTGGGCATCACCACAATATTCGATCTTCGAAATGAAGGGGAGAGATTAAGGGCTCCTAGCCCTGTGATCGAAGGTGTCGATACGATATGGATGCCTTACGGAGCCCGTCCAGCTTCCTTGAATCTTCGAGACTTTGCTGGAGAAGACACATCTGCGACCGGCTTCGTTAAGATGTATAACGGAATTCTCGATGCAGCTACCCCGGCATTTAGCCAAGTGTTTAGTCACATTCGAGATCAGCCCAACGACCCATTTATCTTCCATTGCTCAGGTAAGTGTCTAACTTTGTTTCTACCCCCGATATGACTGTATAAGGCTATGTCGGCAACGAGTCGGCGCAGTAGACGATTTCATGGCTGTTAATTTATCATCCATTAACTCTGATATCCAAATAACAGCCGGCAAAGACCGTACAGGAGTTCTAGCGGCTCTAGTGTTGCTTTTAATCGGTCGCACCCATGACGACATCATCAATGACTACATCCTCACGCGCATCGCCCTGGAGAACGTCCGGGAGAACCTGACCGAGGCGCTAGCTATACAAGGTGGCAGCACCGAACATCTCAGCCCTGAGGCTAACGGCATGCTTGAACTCAGTAGCGTCCGAGCGCAGGCGATGGCGGCTTTCCTGAAGTCGTTCGAGAACACCTACAAGGGTGGCGTCGAAGAATTTCTCACCACAAAGCTTGGGTTTTCGCCAGAAGATGTACAGAACATGCGCCATAATCTCACGGATTTTTCATAAGGAAGCAATAGATCAGACTCCATGTAATATATACAAGCTTGAACAATAGAAATGATGATGACTGCCTTGGAACAGGTTTGGTTCCTCTGAACTATGTCCCTGATCACAAAAAGTAGGCTGGACAGTGCTCCCGAATCCAGGGGTCCAGGGGTTTTCATTGTTCATTCCACAACGTGAACGTCAATATGAGCTGCCCAATACAATCCGCTTGTTATCTACAAATATTCAAAATGCCACTAAGCTATAACTCACAGCAACATGAGATATCCTCATATCCTCAAGGTATTCACGGCCTCGTCGCCCCTTCTCCCCGGCATCGGTTGTTACCCCTCTCGACTCCGCAGATACTAGCACAGACTCCACAGTCAAGCAATGCAGATCGTCGCGTTTTTCCACCACCCGCGCCTCAAAATTGGAGCTTGGTTGCTTCATTACCCGGGGGATCGCCCCTGCCCACTACTCAACACTGCTACCGTTGCTTTCACCCCCGCTCGTGGAAGTCCCGTCTCACAGTCTGGCGATATTAATCACCTCCATCTCAGACACTAATATCGACAAAATTCATGGCACGGTCCATCTTTAGCGCACTTTGATCACAGCAGCCGAGCTATCAGACCACTTTCGTCTCCACTTGAATGCCGGTATCCCTCCGGGGTGGTAGCCAATCTGTCCTGCAGGGTAAGTCGGGGGGTTTCAACCCGAAGTCGATATAATTGCGAGTTTGGCCCCGCCTGGGCACGAATCTCCTCATCGTCACGGTATTACCATGCATTCATGGAAGAGGTTTGCACTGGCTTTGCTCCCTGCAACAGCTCAGACTGTCCTGTCACAGAATGTGGTCGACTTAAGTGGTGATGGCTGGACTGTGTCCAGCAAGGCGCTGAATATCTCTGTTCCCGGCCACCTGCCCTCCCAAGCTCACCTGGATCTCTATGCTGCGAACGTGATTGGTGAGTCTACTATCAATTGAATCGGAATGAAAAGAGAAAGGCTAATATGGAAACCAGATGATCCGTTGGTGTCAAGTTACTACCCATTCCACAAACCTCTCACTAACTTGAAGAAAGATACTACGGTCTCAACGACTTCAACCTCCGGTGGATAGTGAACAACAACTGGACTTATACCAGCGATCCAATCCAGGGACTGTGAGTCATATGGTTCCCATTTATCCAATGGTGAAGCGACTAACACTGCCCAGATCCAAAAACGCCAAATCGTCGTACCTTGTTTTCAATGGGCTTGATACGTTCACAACCATCGAGATATGTGGACAGATTATCGGCACAACGGACAATCAGTTTCGACAATATACCTTTGACATCTCAAAGGCTGTCAGCAAGTGCAAGGAGCCGACTTTGGCCCTAAACTTCGGCAGCGCTCCCAGTATCGTCAATAAAATCGCTGAAGATCCCAATTCACAAAGTATGGCGCCAACAATAATTAAGTGGAAACAAATTCTAATGGTTTCTCATTAGCATGGCCCTATGGCCCACAACAAATTTACGAGTACCCGAATCGCTGGTTCATGCGCAAGGAACAATCGGACTTTGGCTGGGACTGGGGACCAGCTTTCGCTCCAGTCGGACCGTGGCAGAAGGCATGGCTTGTGCAGTTTGACGACGATGAAAGCGTTTACCCCCTAAACACAGACCTGGATATCTTCCGCAAGGGCCAGATCAATCATTTGTCCCCGGACCAAAGCCAGCCCTGGGTCGTGAATGCAAGCATTGATTTCTTGGGAACTCTTCCAGATCAATCCTCGATGACCATTGAGATCAAGGATATCGAGTCAGGCGAGGTGCTTAAATCTGGCTCACTCGAGGATGTGTCCACTTCCGGACAAAGTGTCACTGGTAGTATCACCATCGACGCAGACGCACCGAAGCTTTGGTGGCCTAATGGTCTAGGCAAGCAGAATCTGTACTCTGCAACAATTAATATCAAGGGCAAGGAAGAGAACAAACTGGCCAGCGTCACGAAGCGCACTGGCTTCCGCACAATCTTCCTCAATCAACTCAACATTACTGAAGAACAACTGGCCCAGGGCATTGCACCGGGCGCAAATTGGCATTTCGAAGTCAATGGTCAGGAATTTTACGCCAAGGGCTCGAACTTCATCCCACCGGATGCTTTCTGGCCCCGCGTCACGGAGGAGAAAATGGATCGCCTCTTCAATGCCGTTGTGGCTGGAAACCAAAACATGCTTCGTGTTTGGTCATCTGGTGCATATCTCCCCGACTTCATCTACGATATTGCTGATGAGCGTGGTGTCTTGCTGTGGAGCGAGTTCCAGTTCAGCGATGCGATGTACCCGACAGATCAACCCTTCCTTGATAATGTCGCACAGGAAATCATCTACAACGTCCGACGCGTGAATCACCATCCATCCTTGGCCCTGTGGGCTGGTGGAAACGAGATTGAAAGCCTTGAATTGCCTCTTATTCAGGAAGCTGATCCAGAACACTATTCCCACTGGGTCGGGGAGTACGAGACATTGTTTGTTCGTCTGATTCTGCCTCTCGTGTACGAGAATTCGCGGTCAATTTCCTACATGCCCAGTAGCACGAACAATGGCTATCTATATGTCAACCTCTCTGCTTCAATTCCCATGGCCGAGCGGTATGACAACACTACCAGTGGATCCTACTATTCGGATACGGATCACTACAACTACGACAGTAGTGTCGCGTTTGACTATGGATCTTACCCTGTTGGTCGCTTCGCGAATGAATTCGGTTATCACAGCATGCCAAGTCTACAGACTTGGAAGCAAGCAGTGGACCATGATGAGCTCCATTTCAATAGCAGTACCGTTGTGCTCCGAAACCACCACTATCCTCCCGGGGACACCGAGACCGACAACTTCCACAATGCCTCCATGGGTATGGGTGAAATGACCATGGCTGTCGAACGCTACTATCCGATCCCAAATAAACATGATCCCGTTGCAAATTTCAGCGCATGGTGTGACGCGACGCAGATGTTCCAGGCAGACATGTACAAGTCTCAAATCCAGTTCTATCGTCGTGGCAGCGGCATGCCTGAACGTCAGCTCGGCTCGTTGTACTGGCAGTTGGAGGATATCTGGCAAGCTCCCACTTGGGCAGGCATCGAGTACGATGGACGCTGGAAGAAACTCCACTACATGGCGCAGGACATCTACCAGCCCGTCATTGTTTCTCCATTCTGGAACTACACCACCGGAGGCCTCTCTGTTTACGTCACATCCGACCTTTGGGAAACTGCTCGTGGAACGGTCAACCTGACCTGGGTGGATTTATCTGGCAAGCCTATTTCTGGGAACGCTGGTACTCCTAGGACCAAGCAATTCACTGTTGGTGGGCTCAATTCAACTGAGGTTTACGCCACCGGTCTGTCGGATTTATCTCTTCCGGATGAAACAGATGCGGTTTTGGTGCTTTCGATCAACGCTCATGGTCGTCTGCCCAACGCCGGGGATTCAGTCTCAACCTTCACCCACCGCAATCAATTCACGCCCGTCTTCCCAAACAAGCTCTCCCTTGTCGACCCGAAACTTAGTGTCTCTTTCGATGAAGAGGACAATACCTTCACTGTTGAAGCAAAGACCGGCGTCTCTCTTTACACTTGGCTAGATTACCCTTCGGGTGTCGTGGGATACTTCGATGAGAATAATTTCACACTTCTCCCGGGCGAGAAGAAGAAGCTCAAGTTCCATGTACAAAAGGATGAGACTGGTGGCAAGTGGGTCAAGGATGTGACGGTTCGCAGCTTGTGGGATCAAACAACAACTACTCAGTAGACTCATTCTGCGCTAGAAACTCTTACTTAAATTCCATTTCCCCATTTTAGTTTTTCTTTCTCTTTTTTTTGGATACTAGTAAAGTCCAGAACATAAAATTCTTTCGGGTATATATATATAGGACTTCATCAAGTAGAGGAGCCTCTTGTAAATAGTATAATTGAATTGATATAGTACTATATTACTACTAGTCTGATAATCTTACTTTTTACTTCTAAAAGGCGCTTTAAATGCGCATTTCCTATCGCTCTGAGTAAGTTGGTCCTATTGGGGCGAAGGGGAAATTTGGAAGAAAAAAAAAACGAGCGACGCAGGGATCGAACCTACAATCTTTGGTAATTGATAGAGAAACCGAAAACCAACGCCTTTCCATTAGGCCAGCCGCCCAGTCAATGACGAAATAATGCTGTTTATTAATTCATATGTTCACCTCAAGCCTGGTCGACCCTACTCCTAAACCCTTGGAAATTCTACACACTTTCTTTTGACTACAGTCGCATTCAGGTCATTCTAAAAAAATCAACTTCTATTCAAACTGGTCATATCTTCGTCTCTCAAAACTCTAATATCATTACATAATCAGAATCTCTCCAGGCGCCAAAATTCTCTCTGTCAATCGCGTCCAAGTTTTGCACGAAGCTTGATGCCAAAGAAATAGAACATAAAAGGAATGCAAACCATTGCCAGACCAATGAACGCTAGCAACCAAGATGCCCATTGTAGTCCGAGGCGGTCATACATCTGTGTGATGAACAAGGGAAAAGCGGCACCACCACCAGATCTGAGGAACACCTTCGCTGCTAACGCCGAGGCAGGATATTTCTGATATGCGTCGATCAGATAGTTGTTCACGCCATAGTAGCACAGAACCATACCGAACCCGAAGGCAATACCAGATGAAGCCGGTCCAACCCAAATTATATGTTTGTAGGAGGTTGCTCCCAGCAAGAAGAATGCGATCGGGATGAAGGGGGCTCCGATAAGTGACCCAATAAGTCTGTCTTCGGGGGTAGGAGCCCGAGATTGGCAGACTCTTTTGAATTGCTTCTCGATGGTAGGGGTAATCAGCAGAGATATTGCCGCACCGATCAAAATGGGAATAAACATCAGGCCAATCTGTCCGTCGTTATAGCCATAGAGTTTTCCGAAGATAACGGGGTATGCGAAGAAGAAGGCATACAGCATCGAGTAGATGAGAATGATATACATGCACATCAAATCCAAAACAGGCTCCGTCATTATCATCGTAATAGGACGGATCAGGTTTGTTCGAGCAATATCACCAAGCGAAAGTTTCTTTTGTTCTTGTTCTGTCATGATATTTGGGTTGCCAGTCTCCTTCCGCATTTTGGCAGCACGCTTTTTGAGAATAATGGGCGCATATGTCTCTGGGATAAACCCCACTAGGATCAAAATCACGCCGGCAAAGGCCATATTTGTCCAGAAGAATGAATCAAGTCGATGTGTACCAACATTGATCCAGCCTGTGACGATCGGTCCGATGACGGGGCCACAGTAGGGAGCAGCTGCGAAATAAGCAATGGCCATACCCCGTTCCTCGATGCTCCAAATGTCGGCGATAGTCCCACCAGCGAGGGACAGGCCCGAACTGGAAAATACACCACACAGGAAACGACAGACTAGGAGTCCACCGATATTCGGTGCCAAGGCACATGGAATATTGAAGATCGTGTAAAGACCAAGCGAGATGATGTACACTGGTCTTCGTCCGATGATCTCTGACAATGGTGACCAGAGTAAGGGCCCGACTGCGAAGCCACAGACCATGATTGAGCATGTCAGAATAGCGACCTCAAGGGATACGTTATATTTCTCTTGGATCAAGCCTAAGCCACCCGTAACGATAGACGAGCCGTATGCAACACACACCACTAGTGCAGATGCAACTAACGTGATGTACCATCGATAAGCGCGGGACCAATTGTAAGGGTGTTCTGGATCATTGATTGTGAAGGTGATGAACTCGGGCGTATCTTTGGGCCCTTTTTCTAAATCGGCGTTCTCATTGTCCTCCGGCGCTCGAGCTGTCGCTGATGATGAACAGGATCGGACCTGTTCCAAAGTCTTTTGGGGAACAAGGCCAGTTTCTGTTTCGACAACATATTCTTCTGGAAATACTGGGTGCTCTTTTCGTCTCGTCTCTGGGTAGCTGTAGTCGGTAGCAGGGGCGTTCTCTGTTATCCCCACACTGCGCAGGCTTTCGAGGGTCTCATCCCGAACCGAGTGGCTATGGTCGGATTGGAAAGGTATTGAATTGTCCATCTTGAAAACTGATGAGTGGGTAATAATATGAGTGGGACTATCTACACTTGGAAGAGACTCGGTATTTATAAAGTCAGCTCTGGAGGAGTCAAAGGCAAACTTCTACGCCTATCATACTTCCATGCCGAACGATCACCGAGATATGCCGTGGCGCCTTCACATATCTTGGGTCTTCAGGGGGCGTCGATTATCAGACATGATAGGTTAGAAAAGAGATCATATCGCTGTGAAACCAGTTTGAGTTGAGTTATTTTCAGTACAATTCGGTGCCATGTCCCGGCATAATCTCGGTACCGAACGATCGCCGGTCCTCTCCCGCCTGACAACGATCGGATCTATAAAGTCCCAGTCGGTTGAAATGAGTCATTTGAGTTTAGCTTGATTGTTTCAAACATGATAATTTTCTCTCAATTTCAGATTCAATTTCAAACCCGCGAGTGTCTTATTCAATCAATGCAGTAAGTGCTGACAGGGTCTCAATTTCTTTTGTCGCACGCTGATCGGGTTATGACGATCCACCTTTTCTGTGTAACCAGTTCGAAAGCTGAGCTCATCGCCATCCCCTTGATTATTTTCTTCTCACGAGCTTCCGGAAGGATTGTATCCGTAGATTTGGCTCAGTGTCGCACAGTGGTTCCAGGTCGCGCTATAATATGGAGCTACTGCTAACTACACAAGTGTCATCGGACAAGAGCCGCAGAGGCTAGCTATTATAGGAAAGTAAGTAGCCCAATGTGTTTGCATGGTGCCTTAAAGCTAGAAAATATGCTATCATGCCACTGAATGCCCTGTCGCAAAAGCTTTGGCGCTTATCCACTGGTAAGGCGTCGCTTCCCCACTGACAGTACATTCCTGTGAGACTTGAAGTGAACTAATGAGCTGCCATTGGTATAGATACTTTGCAATCCAGGCATTAGAATTGGAACCCCCCAAAAGAATGCTTCATCCAAATTTATGATGCTAATAGAGGAGACCTCAATATTCTCCTCCGTGCCTAATCACCATTTATTATCAAAAACCCGACCATCGACATAATTCACCAATTCTTTGACAGGTGCCAAATGATCACGACCAGCACCGAACAGCATACCATGACGCAGAACCTTGCGGTAGTTTTTCCCTGGGGATACCTTACCCAATACATAATCTTGGCGATCTTCCACGCGAGTGGGAACTGGGATTGAGCGACCGACAATCGCTTCCATTCCTTGCCAGGCAAACGTGATGGCCTCTTTCGCACCGCCGGGGATCCCAGCATCATCAAGCATGAGGATCTTGGTGTTAGGATAATTTTCCTGGATGAAAGCCGTAATATTTGGATTATACGCCCCCCCACCACACATGAAGATCTCTGCGATCTCAAGTCCCTCGGGTGCATAGCGACGATAATGATCGACGATAGCTTGTGAAGTAACGCGAGTGATAGTAGCAACGACATCGTCGGGTTTCAAGCCCTTGACCTCTGCCTTCTTAATCAACTCATGTGCAAGCGTGTCGCGGAAAACTTCGCGGCCGGTAGTTTTGGGAGGATCTAAAGCGAAGTAGGGATGTCTCAGGAACTCGTCCACGAGTAGTTGATCTACAGATCCCCGGGCGCCCATCTCACCGTCCTTATCGTATTCGCGTTGTCCATCTGTGTAATGTCGCACGACAGCATCGATAAAAACATTTCCTGGGCCCGTGTCGAAATCATAGCACGCATCAACTCCGCCATGGGTATCGGGTGGGATGAAGCAGACATTTGCAATACCGCCAATATTTTGGCAGGCACGTAACTTGGTTGGATGGTGCAGTACAAGGGCATCGAAGAAGGCTATCAGAGGCGCCCCTTGGCGACCGGCTGCTTGATCACTGACACGAAAGTCGGTGATAGAGGTAATACCGGTGCGAGATGCCAAAAAGGAGCCTTCTGCCATCGTCAAAGCACTGCGCGTCTCGCCGGGCTGTGGCATGGATAGAAGCCAAATCGTTTGGCCATGGGAGCCTAGAACGTCGATCGAGTTGATCTCGACTTGAAACTCTTCGCAGAATTGATGTACGGCGGATGCGAACGTCTCGCCGAGGATCACATTTACTTCTGAGAGTTCGGAGGGCGAAGTATGGTTGTGCAGGATCATATTCATGACTCGCTTCTTAATGACTGGTTCCAATGGAATTTCGCCATACTAGAAAATGATTGATTCAATTAGAGTGTGGCTCAAAGGGGTTTTTGATGTGAGTTCAATGGATCATTCCTACTTTCAGCAACTCAAAATGCATCGGCGACTCTGGTGTTTCTTGACGAAATCGGCAAAGTGCGCAGTCAATGCCATCCTTGGATAATATATATTATTAGCTGGACCGTCACTACTACTACCTTTCTTTGATGGTAAAAATCACTCACCATCGACGTGCCACTATTGAGACCGAGAACAGTCAAATCCAAGGCAGAGCCAGGGATCTCATCTGCGGGGTTTATTGAGCCCATGGTTGTACTTGAACTTTTTGAACTCTATGGTAATGTCACTGGGAAACAAAGAAATTGAAATATAACCCCTAAATCCAAGGGAGATTGGGCTGTATAAAAAGGCCCCCATGCGACCGGGGTTTGCCATCGACAATCCTACAGTCACAGCCCCATGACCGAATTTTGGCGAGAACCAAAGAATCTCAGCTGCAAGAGCGTGTTCATGCATCTTAGATGTTCCAATGGACTGCCAATGGTCTGCCACCGCTTAAAGACCTTCAAGAGCCAGACCGCCTGAATGGGGGCGGACAACCGGTAAAACGCTTATTTAGGGGTGAGGCTAATGCAACAAATCCTGCCCGTGCTAAATGGTTACGCGCTTCAAGAGTGGTTCCTCCCGCGAAATCTCATACGATCTACCACTGCTAGGCTTTCCCCAGATGTTCTTGGCGCCTTTAATTTACATCTAGAACTGAGATCGCCCCATACGAAGGATTGTTCGGCGCGTTGAGCTGCTGGTTGGCCTCTGATGCTGAACGCGTCATGGAATACACCACGCTTTGGAAGCGGCTCACACCGCGGCAATTGAGTGTTGCCATTCACACATTCTCTCTCATCTCCATATTCTTCGAGGGCTATGACCAGGGCGTCATGGGAGGCGTCAATTCCTCCCCTACATACGTGACCTTGGTTGGTATCGGCACCGCTGATGGAAAGGTCACCGACACAACGCATCAGGGGGGTATCGTCAGTGTCTACTATTTGGGCGCGATCTTTGGCTGCTTCGCTGGCGGATGGCTTGCAGACCGCGTTGGACGTATCAATGGACTGCTCGCAGGGTCTTTGTTTGCCTTGGTGGGCGGAGCCCTGCAAGCTGCCATCACAAACTCAAATTTCATGATCTGCGCCAGAGTGGTGACAGGGATTGGCACCGGTGGTGAGTACCCCTGCTAGTGTCATTTAGCGAGACCCATCCTGGTAGAACTTTGACTAACACTAACTCGTGGGGGCTGTCTAGCTTTGACTGGTATCACCCCGGTATTGGTATCTGAAACCTCGACAGCGAACAACCGAGGAGGATTCTTGGGCTACGTTTTCATTGCCAACTGTTTGTGCCTCCACTCCACCTCCACCACCATAACCCCGCGAGCCTCAGGCTAACAAAGCCCAGATCTAGGAATATCTGTTGCATATTGGATCTCTTTCGGCCTTTCCTTCATCAACCATGGATACTCCGACGTTCGATGGCGTTTCCTGCTCGCTTTCCAGTGTTTTCCCGCCCTCCTCCTTGCATTGTTCATCAAAATGCTACCCGATAGCCCTCGATATTTAGCCTCAGTTGGAAGAATGGACGAGGCGCATGAACTGTTGACGCTTTTACGTAAAGACAAGGCCACGCCAGCGGAGATCGACCGTGAATACCTCGAAATTATAACCACGGCGAAGTACAGCAAGCCAAGCTCGCCTTTACAATTTGCAAAGATTTTGTGTGGAAAGGGCGGAGAGAAAGGTACAAATCTGGGCCGGCGAGCATGGTTATGTATATGGCTTCAGATTATGGCGTCTTGGACTGGTATCACGGTATGTATAGGCCGCCCCGTATAGTCAACCAAAGGTCATGATGCTGATTTTATGACTTCAGGCTGTTACTGCGTATGCTCCAGTGCTCCTCGAACAGGCGGAGTACACGAAAATCCAGATTGCTGGTCTATCAGGAGGTGTTAATACAGTTGGAATACTTGGCACCATTATTAGTGCCCAGATCATTGATCGCCTGGGTCGCAGAGCGTGTCTGATGGGTGGATCGGCTGTGCTGTTTGCAGTCAACCTGATTGTACGACTGAACCTCAAAACCCCGATGAAATTTGCCGTACTAACTATCTGCAGGCCGGCGCGGTATATGAAGCATCGTACCACCATCCAGAGGATGTCAAGGCATATGCACCTGCCGCGGTCACCATGCTCTTCTTGTTTAATTTAGGGTACGCCTGAGATCTACGGATACTATATTTCCATGGTAACTAATCGTTAATAGTTATGCTGCTACATGGGGCACTGTTGCTTTTTTGATTCCCACCGAAATCTTCCCGAGTGACCTGCGAGCGCAGGGGAATGGATTTGGAATTACTGGCTGGGCCATTGGTGTGGGTATGACTACTCTAGTGAATCCCATTATGTTTGGCCACCTTTTTGTAAGTTACATCGGTACTTTCATCACACGGCGACCCACTAATAAATGGTTTCTTCTCAGAGCCGGAGTTATTTCCTGCTTGCTGGGCTAAACTTGATTTGGATCCCCATCGTGTTCCTCTGTGAGTCCAGCCTTGACGTTGAATTGAGATGTTACCATGAACTGATTTTTCTCTCTCTACAGTCTATCCGGAGACTCGAAACCGCTCGCTTGAGTCCATTGAAGCTCTGTTCTCAACCAGCAGTCCCTTCCATTGGAGGATGGAACAGGCTTATAAACTGCATGGTGATGTCCTGGTGTCGCATGGAGTCACTAAGAACGAAACCTATGATTTGCCCAAGTCAGCATCGGCAACTAGTCAAGGCGAGCCCGAATGTTCGGCTGCACTAACGGCTTAATGGGTCTAATGCCTGACTTGATGATTGTATCCATACCGCACCACTATTATACCACGATCTGTACCAGTACCATTTAGATAGCCACTACGCCCTTAGAGCATGAGTGAATAGAGAAATATTAATGTTTATGATTACTTTCTATTTTCTCACGAGTCTCCCTCTTGAAATCATATCGGAAGATTGTAGGTCACCCTAGCTAGGATGACATACCTAAACTATAGGACGGCTATTCTTCCCACGAACCTCGGGACAAACGCCAAGTACCAGGAATACGAACCCGAACCCGCGTTCATCCCCCGGATTCCCCGTGCACTGTGCTCCGTGCTCCCGTTCTCCCGTTGATAAGCAGCAAATTCACGAAATTCAAAGAAACAGGATGAAGAAAAAAGATAGGAAGTATGTTCATACTATATCTTCGTAGGTGTATTTCATTTCCTGATGGCGAATCTGGTCACATGACAGCTAGGGTCGCATTTGGTAAGATTCCCGCCTCAGGCAGTCCAATTAACCAAATGCACTCTCACCCCCCGTTTTTCCCGGCCCCAAAATCTGCAGCCGAGACGCCTCCTCGCTGTTGAGAACCGTGCTTTGTCCCGTGTCCCGTGTGTGGCATGATCAATCATATTGAATGTCGCAAAAACCACGAAAGCTCCAGCGCGTCTCTAAGGCCTGTAAGCATTCCTTTCGCCCCCCCGCGTTGCCACGCCTTTTTCTCCACTTCCCTTGTTTTACGCGGATAAACGGGAGAATGTGAAATTGACAGCCACCACCCCTTTAGGCGACTTCTGCAATCGGCGCAGCATTAAATGCACCCGAGGCGAGGACCAGCTAGGCCGATGCCAGAATTGTGCTGACTTTGATGTCGCTTGTACTTTTGATCGCCCGGCTAAGCGCCGTGGCGTTAAGGCTGGTACTCGGCTGAATGCGCGAGAGTCCTCAGTCACCACAGCTATGCCTGAGAGTACTCCCATTGCCCGAGTCACACTTCCAGATAGAGCTTCAAGATCTTCGGCTTCCAGGAGTTCAACCTACCCTGAGTCGGGCCACCGCCCCTCCCTGACCGGGGATCCTTGGTCTTCATTCAATTCGGGATGGTCGACGGCAGAGGGATATGACGATGATGGAGCACTACGCAATTCATGGAAAGCATTTGCTATCGCGAGTGACAGACAAATTCGAAATCTCGTCCAAGTCTATTTCGAAATTGTCTATCCAATGTGAGATCTTCCCCCGATCCTGCTTCGTGCTGAATGTATACATTGACATCCTCTCCCCTTGCTCCAGCTTCCCATTATTCCACAAGCAATCATTTATCGCGAGCATAAACAACAAAGAGCATCTCACAAACCAGGGACTCTTTGCATCGACAATGGCAGTCTGCTCATTGGTATCAGGCCGCGCCCGTGACGGCGCGTTGTACAGTAACAGGTGGCATCGAGAAGAACTTCTTGAACCACCCTCCGAAGCATTCTATGCCGCAGCTAAAGACGCCCTACCGCGAGATCTTGCAGCTGCAAAGGGGATGAACTATATGCGAGCATGTGCGATCTTAGCAATTGCCAGCATTCAAAATGGCCACATAAAGAACATGCAGAAATACTCCGGCATTTATCACACACTGACTAGCATGGAAGGGTTCCATGATGAGAAGCTCTGGCCCAAGGACATAAGCCCCATTGAGACCGAAGAACGTCGAAGACTGGTACGCACACGAGCTTACTAACAGCGTTCCTTCGCTAACAAGACTATAGTTTTGGTCTATCTATACCCTGGATATATACTCATGCATCGTGTGGGGAGGTGTCGTTCGATACCGCGAAGCCCATTCTCTTGTCCGATACCCCGTCGAATTGAACGACGAATTCATCACCCATCAAGGCTACATACCACCCGTATCACCCATGTCAACTCCACCGGGTCACGTAGACCCAACGGGCAGCTCGCGCCCCCCTGTGTCCTGGCTGCATGGTTGGAATTTCACAACTGATTTATATCGCATTCTTGAGCACGTTGTTGATGGCACAAGACGCCGCTTTTCATCGGCCAATGGAACCCAGGAAGTTTGGTCTCTGTTTAGCCCTGCAAACATGTCCGAGCCAACTGTTATGGAGCGAGTACTTTCCATGTACGCTGCGCTTCCCCCGCAATTTAGAGAAACACCACCGACCACTGGCGATGTCGGGAAAGATCTCTTTGGATTTCAATCTGCCAATATCCAGGCAACGCTACAACTTCTCCGGATGGTCTTGCTGTCCGCGGAGGAAATTGGCGTGGACCGAAAATGTGACGTGGCGGGTGAACTACTCAGCGTATTTTCCAAGGTTCCCGTGGAGTATCTAAAAGCCATCAGCTCCCCTCTGGTAAGTTAAGTCCTTCATACCACGACGTATTTCTCAGTATACTGACGTACCCAAGCTCCATCATCTTGGTGGAATCGGCTACATTTTAGGCTCAGTCATGGAAGGCAGTCTATCCGACGCATCTTACCAACGAGTTCGCACATTACTGTATGGATATCATTTCTGAATACGCACAAAGAACCACTACTGATAACTACAGACTTGAGATGGCTGATCTTCTCCATCGCCTCGAAACCGGGCTTCACCGTGCAGCAGGCGCCAGTGAACGTTTAAGATCACAAGTCGATCGCATAGACGGATACATGCGCAATTCCCGCCTTGTCAACCTTCCAGTTGCCCCTCCGCCTCCAAATGGCAGTGCCATCCTGATGAATATCAAACATGAACCGGCTGTTCCACCCGCGCCGTATGCTCCCAGTGGGCCACCCCATGCTGTCGGGTCGGCACCGGCTATTGGAGACCCGATGTTACAATTTCAGCTTCCACCGGAACTGTTGTCGGACTGGCCATGGCCTTTGGATAATTCGCATTCGGAAGGGTTCTTGCCGTTGGCATTTGAGTGATTCTTTCGAGGTTTATATAGTGTTAATACTACACATACAAAGGAAGTTCAAAGTAAAGGAAGCAGACATCAGTCTGAATGATGTTCCTGAGGTCGTATTTAGGATCTCGTAGTTGAATTTGAAAGGCTAGAAGAGTCCGAAGGCATTGTTAGGATCAATGCTGCTGCCACAACCGGCCATGACTGGATGTAGTGCCCGACAAAGTGGGCTGAGATTGATTGCTTGGCCGCGAAGACCAGAATTCTTGCTGATGGGACATGATCTCTCTTTGACTGGAGATCTGTCGATTTTGGAGTTCTCATCGTCTCCTTGACCAACAGCTCTGAAATCCTCGGATAATACAGCTAAGGCTATGAGACACGAAGGAAGAGCCTTTATAGTTAATCCATTCTGATTTGACATTTAAGTAGTATCGAAGAACTACTATCTGAGTTATTTTCACAACTGTTAGTGCCACTGCGCAACTTTTATTAAACGCTCTTTCCCGGTAAGATCGATATCCACTCTGTAGCGAACTAATATTACTACCCATCGGATGGTTGGGTTTGCCCAGTTGACATAATTTAAAGCAACTCTGTACCGTTCTGCTTCATCTGTCCATTATCCCGAGGTAGGCATATCGTTGCCACTCCGCATTTGAAGCTTATTTCTCTCCTGGTTCATCGAAGCTCTTCTCCTGCGCTAAGTTAAAGCTCGCCTTGGAGAATACGACTCTTCCGTTCAGGTATGCGTGGAAAGACACAAGGCGACGGCCCATCTTGAATATTCTGCCCGAGACGTGCCGATTTGGGTCGGTAGGCGAGGTGTGTTCGATGCCGCTGAGATTCATTAGTATTCGGCATATTTAGTAGTAACACTATGATGCTCTCCAGGAGACATACGAGAGTTCAACTCTATCAGCGCCATCTAGCTTCGGATTGTTGCTAAACCAGGATCTCATATGGTCCTCATATTCGGGGATAGATTCAGTCCCCTTCCATACGAATTGAAGTAGTATGCGAGCAGCAGTAGAGAAGGTACGACGTAGTATCGATGCCATTTCGAACGAGTTTCGGCAGAAAGTGTGCGAGTAGGATGGGGATAGATTTGATGGCGTGTCTTAGACCTGAATACATTTTGGAGATAATAACGAGAGGCGCTCGTAGGTAGACTGTGGCCTGAGATTATTGGGCCTTGGATATTGCGTTTATTTCATAAATTAAATTGTTCCTGCTTTCTATAACAGTCACCATAGGGGCCTCGAATAGATGCCTGAAGGTCAGAGTGAAAATTAGAGCCAGACTCCAGAACAATAGATGCGATTAGGGGCTTCCTAGTAAAGCCTGCAACTAAATAAGCTAAATAAAGGGCCTAATAATACTAGTGGCCAATATAGTACTGTAAGTCAAACCTGAAATTGGGAACCTTAGAAGCTACCAGTAATTGTACTCGTTTAGGCACCCGGTTACCTACTAGGTAGTGACGGGAGCGAACAAGCTCTCAGAGCAATAGCTACTACTAAATACTACTAAATACTACTATCAAAGGACAAACGCAAAATGAAAGCCACAAAGCAGTGTGAGATGACAAAGCCGCTGCAGGCCTGAGGCCCTAGGGCCTCAGTACTAGGTACCAGGCAGGATTTGAAAGTCCAATGGATATTTCAGCGAGATTTGTATTGAGATAGTACCCTGGCGCAAAACATTTGCTTGAAACTTAGTAATTACTAGTTACTTAGCCCGCTGCCACTATGAAGCACTTTGCATGCGTACGATTTAAAAGCGAGAAGGTCACAGACAGGTTCTGGGCATCGAAGCTAAAATGAACCAGCATCCTCTCGTTCCTGGCGAGAGGCTCTGTCAGAGCGATATCATTGGCTGATGTGGGCGTTAGCGTCTCAATTGCGGGGCCTACGGGGTCCGCCACAGGCCATAGATGCAGGCTATATACAACTCAGAGTCCATACACTCTTCCTCTCATTCATTTCCACACAAGCCCAAGCCTGTCATTCAGACCCCATACAGCACAATGACACGATGTCTTCCTAGTATCGCCATGCGTCCCTTCAGAGCGCTTCGCCAGTCGCCCTGGGCGCCTCCGTCCGCCATCCCACCCCGAATTGACGCGTCTTTGCTAGTTGAAGAGGAGGATTCTCCCTTCTACGAAACATCCAGTTTCTATCCGGCTCGTATCGGCGAAGTTTTGAATGACCGATATCAAATTGCGACCAAGCTTGGTTACGGGAGCAGATCAAGTGTGTGGCTGGCAAGGGACCTTCACCAGTTCGTATTGTGCCCATCCCATTATGAGAGACATATTGACAATTCAGATGGCTCTGGCGGAGCGAACAATACGTGGCTCTTAAAATAGCCTCCAACAAATCACCCCACACACCGAAGGCTGGTGGTTGCGTTGAACTTGAAACTCTGCGACTTATCACAAGAGCGAATCGTCAACATAAGGGCTGGCATTTCGTCCGGAAACTACTTGACTCCTTTTCTGTCCAGGGGATCTCTGGAAGTCATGTATGTCTGGTATTCGAGCCATTACGTGAAACACTGGAGAACTATTGCGAACATTGGGAAGGTGGTGTGGTTCCCCCGGGGCTTTTCAAAGTAATTCTCCAACAGATACTCGAAGGGCTTGATTATCTCCACGGAGAATGTGATATCATCCATACCGGTGAGTAATCTCGGTTTCCTTGGTCAAAAGGATGGTTCTCATTCAGATGTTACAGATCTGAAGCCGGATAACATCATGGTACGACTGGAAGATCCTAAGCTCCCGTCCCAGCATGCTCGAGATGAATTCGAAAACCCACTTCCGCAGAAGCATTGCGATGATGGACGGATCATCTATTTGTCTCGTAAGAACTATGGGCCGCTGAGAAAAGCCACCGGAATGATTGAAATCACCGACTTCGACCTGGCAGTTCGAGGTGATATTCGGCAGGATGGTTGTATCCAGGCCGAAATTTATCGTGCGCCTGAGGTCATTCTGGACAAAGGATTCACATACAGTGCTGACATATGGAGTTTGGGAGGTATGGTACATATCCTCACTTACCCCTGTTAGCGCAGACTACTGACAACCGATTGAAGCTATGGGAGTTTCTAGAAGGTCGAACACTTTTTGACTCAGTTGATGAACGCGACGTTGAAAAATATGATGACGAAACGCATCTTGCGTACATAACATCACTTTTAGGTCCCGCCCCAAATGACTTCGTTCAAAATGGCAAAAGGACATCTATGTTCTACACGGCAGCTGGTAAGAGGATATCTGAATCAAATACAGAAATATACGACTAACGCCGTATTTCAGGAACACTCCGAAATCAGGACCTTATCCCTAGTGACTTTAGTTTCGAAAGCACCCTCTCCAGGTTCAATGGGGAAGAGAAGAAGAGATTTATTGACTTCGTGAAACGGATGATCAAGTGGGACCCAGAAGAGCGAAGCACAGCGAAGGAGCTACTGAAGGATCCTTGGCTTCATGAAGACCTTCCGCAAGAATGAGGTTGTTTGCCATCTCTGATGTATCAAAATCATGTTCACACTAATGTACGGCAGGGCTAGCTAACTATTCAAATACAGCAGCCTATGAAAGATAAACTTATTCCCTCCTCGTATAAAATGAGTCGACTAATCCTTCAGATACTCATCAAACCAAGCAACAGCCTGACTAAACGCCTGCTCCTTCGCAAACCTCTGACGAGGTTTTGACAGATCACAGCGAACCGAAAACCCATGCTCGACACCAGCAAACAAGTTGATCTGGTATGGCACATCCATGCTATCCAAAATATCCTCGCTCTCGCGACGTTTCTCGGTGGTGAAAATAAAGTCCCGAACTGCAGACATTTATCTAGATTAGCCATAAGCACACCGAAAACAGACAAGTGAAAGGACTCACCGGCAGCCGCAATACTTAACGGCCCTTCGATTCCCTTCAACTCATTGGCTTCAACCATAGTAGGGTGTGCAATGAAGCCCGCATCCAATTGACCATGTTTCAGATAACGACAAACATACTTCCCACCAAAGCAATATCCAACACCACCGATTCTCTTACAGCCCAGGTTACCGCGCATCTCTGTTAGGACGGTGTTGAGGATTGGCTCTGTCTGTAAGGGGAGGTGGCTCTTTACCCAGTCCATAATGGTGAAGCCCTCGGGACGATTGATCGGTACAGAGTCGCCGTTGAATAAATCAGGAATCAGCACGAAATAGCCCTTCGCGGCGAACTGGTCTGCGATCAACTGGACATTGATGAGTCGGTGTCCAATCACGTCGGTTAATATTAGGATCGCGTTTTCGGTAGATTTATTGGCTGGATAGGCGAAGTATGTTGAGACTGCGCAGATGATTAGTATACCCCAAGGCCGTCGCTGCTAGTATTAATAGCAGGGTGAAATGTACTGCTCTGGATGTTTTTAATCTCCCCTCCAGCTTCGCCATTGTGTAGAGTGCCAATGGTACAGCAGTGTGAAAATTCATTAGAAGCCATTTCGTTGTTGGTGTATTGAACTTGGCGGTTTTGTAAGAAGAAGTTGATTGATTGACAGGCTAAGGAGGTGAACAGTTGGTAGGGAAGCATCTCAATTTATGTGATCCTAGGATTCTCCTTTGACACCATCAATCGGAGATAGCACACAGGTATTTTGTAACTCCGCACATCCGTAGAATCCGGTTGATCTAAATTTGATGTATAAAGCATACTAGTAGTACTCGTGGATGCCCTCGGTCTTTAGTGAACTACTGGATGCCTCGCAAATGGAGTGTTCTGATTGGCTGTTGTGCTCGGGAGTCGCAGGCTAGAAAAGTGGGTCGTGCCTTCCCTCCGAAAAGTGTTGCAGCAGCTCCTTCCGAGCCTCGATCGGCCTCGGACTTTGTCAATCGTTGGACCTTTAGCACTTTTTCGCTTTCTCACAATCCCCACCCTCTTTTCGCTCCAGCCATGTCGACTCGATCTGCCTGGAGAGCGCTGCACTACAGTGCTAAGCGCCGTGCCTTCCAGCCCCCTACTCCCTACCGCTGCTTCTCCTGCACCCGTCAGGCTCAAGATCCCAAGTCCGAACAGGAGCGCATGACACACTTCGGCTTTACCAATGTCCCCGAGCATGAGAAGGAATCGCGAGGTAAGCTTGAGTCTCCTCCTGCCACTAGAGACCATTCAATTGGATCCATTTCCGGAAACTGTACTAACAAAACACGTCCTCAGTCGGCGCTGTCTTCAGCTCCGTTGCCTCATCATACGACACAATGAACGACCTAATGTCCCTGGGCATCCACCGCATCTGGAAAGACCACTTCGTCCGCTCGCTGAACCCCGGCACCCCCGTCGCCAACCGCGACGCCAACTCCAAGACCAAGGGCTGGAATATCCTCGATATCGCCGGCGGGACCGGCGACATCGCCTTCCGCATGCTCGACCACGCCACAAACATCAACCACGACCTCGAGACCCGCGTCACGATCAGCGACATTAACGCCGACATGTTGGCCGAGGGCCGCAAGCGCTCAATCGATACACCCTACTACAACACCCCGCGACTGGACTTCATCGAAGCCAACGCCCAGAGCATGCCGCATATCCCGTCCGACTCGGTCGACCTGTACACGGTTGTTTTCGGCATCCGTAACTTCACCGATAAGCAGGCTGCGCTTAATGAGGCTTTCCGCGTGCTCAAGCCCGGTGGTGTCTTTGCTTGTATGGAGTTCAGTAAGGTGGATAACCCGCTCTTCGATGCTGTGTACAAGCGTTGGAATTTCAGTGCTATCCCCCTCATTGGACAGGTTATTGCGGGTGATCGGGACAGCTATCAGTATCTTGTTGAGAGTATTGAGCGTTTCCCTAGCCAGGATGAGTTCCGTGGTATGATTCAGAAGGCTGGGTTTATGATCCCTGGTCAAGGCTATGAGAACTTGACTGGTGGTATTGCTGCTATTCACAAGGGTATCAAGCCTGTTGTCAAGGCTTAAATTAGTCTAGTCAGGCTTGATGTGTCGGTATAGTGGGGGTGGGGCGCTTCTCATCCCAAGGTCTCTTCACATTGGATTCCGCGAGGGCATTACAGTGGACATCGTTTTATCGTCAAGGGGGATGGATCTTGTCGAAAGGATTCTTGCAGGAATGAGGGAAAATTCAGATCCTTGTTCATAAAAAAAAAGAGCTGAGAGCGGCCGGTTGGGAAGATTAAAGGGGATGGGATCTCTACAGCTTGGTTTGCTGTATCGGAAGAGTGGAGGTCTTCAGCCCATCGTTCACTACCAAAGTTGAGGGTGGTGGGATTGTGTATTATAGACAATTTTCGCATATTGTGTTTTGTACTGAATAGCAACAAAAAGATTATAATGTTCGCATAGTGGTTTGTCATGAATAGGCTGAAACAAATTGATAGATACTAGTAGGATGCTTCGTTCGATAGTTCATCGACTAAATGTAAAATGCAAATCGTAATAAATGTAGTATGTATAGCTGCCCAATTTGGCAACAGTAGGCGTGACATCGTCAACCGCACCAAGAAATGCGGATGTTTGTACAGTCCAAAGAATATAGGCAAGAAGAAGAGTTCGAATACCTTTTTGAAGCAAGTGCGCTTGCGAGCTTCATTTTCATCCATCACAGAGTTCCTCGGCTTCCATTACCCCTACACAGCCAGACCATGATTGATCTTTCGAAACCGCAACGATAGACAGTGGATTGGGTCCGTCCTGGGACGCAAGAACAAGCTTGCGGACATCGGAGAGTAGAGTCCACTCTGGGACCCAAAGCCAGTTGTCTTTGTGCACGGCAAGAGGCTGGTTGTCCTTAGCCAGAGCGTCAGAGACACGTATATCGACGTCTGTATGCCGTGACAGCAGAGAACGAATCCGCCGTGGCGGGACGATGTGAGATGGTGATAAGAATACCCAGGATTTGGCATTTGGGTGCTGAATGGCTGTAAGGAGGATATCGAGTAGCCGAACCTCACTGGGTGAGTCAGATGCAGATGCTCTGACTGTAGGGATTTGATCGAGTGGGACCAGTTTGTCTAGTGGGATGCGGCGATGCTCAGGCGGTGATTGAAGAGTGAAAGGAGGGATAGACGAGCTCCCATTAAGGTCCTCCCATGGTAGTGAAATTGATGAAGAGGGTGAATCGAATGTAGTTGAGGAAACGCAGCTCGAGGGCGTAGTTAGTGGTGTACCACTTGCGGCGGCGGCAGCAGCAGCACCAATAGCACCACCTGGATGGAAGCTGCGGAAGACGTCCGCAGGACCTCTGCCGGGTGCAGTGTGTAACTTGCGTGCAACCGCAATAGCGAGAGCGTCCCCGAGGCACAGAGCTACAGTCGTCGAAGAAGTCGGTGCGCTGACTCCTAGAGATGCCTCCTCATCTTCGTGAATAGGAGCTGGTAGAAGAACGCCCATGCCGGACGAGCTATGCAAAGAAAGTAACGGACACGCTGACGAATCCATATGCGAGGTCAAAGCGATGACAGGAACTGTGGCGGGAAGATGCGGCAGCAATGACAAAAGTTCGGGCGAGCGACCGGAAAATGAGATGAGTAGAATCGTATCGTTCTGCAGTATTAAGTTGTCAGTTTCAAACTCATACTGAGCCCATTGGCCCTCGGGCAAAAAATCAAGATATAGATCATAGTCCATGCAGGACAAATGCAGATATGTTGATGCATGTAGATGCAGGTGACGTGATTGCTTACCGGACGAACCAAACCCAGATCCCCATGCAATGCTTCCGTCGGATGAAGAAAAGCACTGTATATACCCAGACTGTTCATTGTTGCCTCGATCTTCCGTCCAATCTTCCCACTCTTCCCGACCCCGCAGACCACCAATTTACCGGCTTCGCGCACACTGCGCGCAATGAGGTCCACAGCACGCGCGAGACCCTGCTGCGCTCGCGCATCTGTCTGGTAGAGGCGTTCAAGATGTGCGAGCGCAGCTCGCTCAGTGGCCATCACATGAATTGCCGTGACGACAGAGGATACATCGTTCGTGGTGGAAGAGGTGGGGGGTGGAGGGT
>JAVMSB010000479.1:0-14436 GCA_031761475.1 Penicillium pancosmium | reverse complement strand
GCCCCCGCCTCCCCCAGCATAAACGAAATTGCGGTTACCCTAAAAAAGTCATCAGAAATGTGTTCGCTTTGTACTTGCTATCAGTGATACCGACGGGATGCTTTGGGCTCTTTTCTTTTTTTTTATGTGAAGTAATACAGTTTGGTTTAAGGGTGAATCTTGATATCAGTAATTATTATCTTATGATCGTCAACCTGGCTAGAGTAAACTACAAATTGCTTGGGGCTTCGGTAGGTTAATACACCTTTACCACTCGAATAACTAGAATTACTAGAACAGAACTCAATACTTCGTTCACCCTTGTCGATCCATGAGAAGCCATGGGAGGTCCACTGCTGCCTCAGGCCCCACACTCTCCAGTCTTGGCTAGGGTCATCACAACTCTGCAACTTTTTCTTTCCCCCGCAAATCGCTTACAGGTACTGGCTTGTTCTCTCTTTGAATCCTAATTGCAATATCCTCCCAGTACCGGGAGCTGGCTAAGTATCATTCTGTCACCTAATCGGTTCTACATCGCATATGCAGGGACCGTCGCACGGCGACTGCTCCCTGCCTCCGGGACCGAACATGCACGCTGCCGCCGCACCCACTCAGCGTAAACCTTCTTCGCAGTCCCAACGTAAACCATCTGGTCAATCTGATAGATCCAGTCATGGGCACTCTCTAAGGCATTCAATTCCTTCTGCAAATTTAAGAGAATCTGCGCGTGAGGGTTCGACGCGTCGGCCCTCTATGTCCACTTCCACCGCCTCGTCTCCCCCCAAATGGTGGCGAATTCGCTTCTTTCGTGGCATGATTCAGGACGTTAAGCGAAGAGCACCATACTATTGGAGTGATTGGACAGATGCATGGGACTATCGCATCGTACCCGCTACTGTTTATATGTATTTTGCTAAGTATGTTCTTCCCAATTTTGCACCCGGATTTTTCTATATCCTTCGAGGTCTTTGCAATGAAATGGGTCAATATTGAAGGGTTTCCGTTGAAATTCTGGCCCTCTAATATATAAAGCAATACCAGTACAGCTGAAACCTTGGAGCTTCAAAGTGCTTACGTTTCTGCAGTATTCTACCCGCTCTGGCCTTCTCTTTGGATATGTTTGAAAAAACGAATCAAAGTTACGGAGTCAATGAAGTTTTGCTTGCATCTGTTCTTGGTGCAATTGTCTTCTCGCTGTTCGCCGCTCAGCCTTTGGTCATTGTCGGTGTCACTGGTGGGTTCTGATTTTCTTGGCTATATTTCACTCGAGCTAAAATGCTAATCATTCAGGTCCTATAACCGTGTTCAATTACACGGTCTATGATATTATCTCCCCCAGAGGTACTCCATATCTGCCGTTCATGTGCTGGATTGGCATGTAAGTCATTAGCATATGCCCCGAAATCGTCTTTTCCACAACACTCACTAACATGCTCTCTAGCTGGTCTCTAATTATGCATTGGTTGTTGGCTATCACAAACTCCTGCAATGCTTTGACATATGTCACTCGGTTCTCGTGTGATATCTTTGGATTCTATGTTGCCTGCATTTATCTTCAAAAGGGTATTCAAGTCCTAACTAGGCAATGGGGGCAAGTTGGAGAGACTTCCGCTTACCTTGCAATTATGGTGGCTCTTCTTGTCCTGATGAGCGCATGGATCTGCGGGGAGTTGGGCAACAGCAACCTCTTCAAAAGATTTGTTCGCAAATTCCTAGAGGACTACGGAACTCCTTTGACGATTATCTTCTTCACTGGTTTCGTCCACATTGGTCAAATGCGGGATGTTGATGTTTCCACTCTTCCAACGAGCAAAGCTTTCTTCCCTACCCTCGATCGACCATGGCTGGTACACTTTTGGAATATCGATGTTGGCGACATCTTCTTGGCTATTCCCTTTGCACTTCTTCTGACGATTCTTTTCTATTTCGATCACAATGGTTGGTCTCTCTCCTAAAACACTCTATCTCATTTCCAAGATTTGCCTGCTCACTATATCTTCAGTCTCTTCTCTGATTGCGCAAGGCACCGAGTTTCCTCTGAGGAAACCCGCTGGCTTTCACTGGGATCTCTGGCTTCTCGGTCTTACAACCTTTATTGGTGGTCTTCTCGGAATTCCTTTCCCCAATGGACTCATCCCACAAGCCCCTTTCCACACTGCCGCGCTCTGCGTCACTCGGCAGGTAGCGGATGAGGATGAAGCTAATAAGGGCAAGGCCATCCGAGTCACTGACCATGTCGTGGAACAGAGAGTGAGCAATTTCGCGCAGGGCCTACTGACTCTCGGTACGATGACCGGTCCGCTCCTGATTGTCCTGCATTTGATTCCACAAGGTGTCATGGCAGGTCTGTTTTTTGTCATGGGCGTCCAAGCCTTACAAGGCAACGGCATAACCCAGAAACTCATTTTCCTTGCTCAAGACAAGGCCTTCACTCCCGCATCTAATCCCCTCAAGCGAATCGAGCGCCGTGCTGCTATCTGGGTATTTGTTATCCTCGAATTGGTTGGATTTGGTGCTACCTTTGCCATCACCCAAACCATTGCAGCTATTGGTTTCCCTGTTATCATTCTCATTTTGATCCCTGTGCGGACCTTCCTGCTTCCACTATGGTTTACTCGTGAGGAACTAGGCGCACTGGATGGACCTACTGCTAGCCCCTTCACGATGGAGAGTGTTGGTGGCACTTACGGGCTTGACGAGGATACTACCGAGGCAGTCGCAAGTGGAGCCCAAAACTCACCTAGTGATGGAAATAATATTCTTGAAGGTCGGCTTTCGTCCTCTTCAGAATCTGCTGTCGATGGTAATGATCTTGAGAGGGGCGAGGCATACGAGATGACATCTCGGTCTTCGGTTCGCAGAAGAAGTACCACTAGCCGCATCGGGTGAGGACCTTGTGTCATTCCACCTTTTCCTGTCGAAGTTAGCTATCTATATAATACAGAGTGACATGTCAATGTCTCAATCTCAATACTTCTATATGAAGTTGACTTCAAGTTGTCTATACATTTCCAACCCTAAATTCACGTGACCTAGTATACATATCGGAGCCGATTTGCCCGCCCGGATCCAAGGCGGTCACATCTCACCGCGTCAGAAATGTAACTTTTTCTGCCGTAAATTTTCCAAATCCAACAAAGTAGCAAGCAACAATGGCGTCCCCCAAAGACGATCTGAGGTCTGAGGACTCTTATGAGTCCGATCAATCTGAAACAAGCCAACACGATACTCAAGACCGTGCGTCAAAGCGCCGCCGCCTCTCCGAATCCTCAGACGATGGATATGTCGCCCCAGCACCGCTCCCCACCCTCTCTCGCATCAAGAAGAAAGATGATACAAAGAAACTCGAAGTGCCCGACGAGGAAGAACCCGTTTTGATCAAAGATGCTCTGGAAATTGGACTGCGGGCCGAGTCATCCACATTCGGTGCCTTGAATTTAGCTCCATGGCTCGTTGGCTCCTTGTCGACTATGGCTATTCGTCGCCCCACGGCTATTCAGAAGGCGTGTATCCCAGAGATCCTGAAGGGGAGAGATTGCATTGGTGGTAGCCGAACTGGTTCGGGAAAAACAATGGCATTTGCGGTTCCTATCTTACAGAAATGGGCCCAGGACCCGTTCGGTATATTTGCGATCGTGTTGACGCCGACAAGGTAAGTTCCTTTTTCTTCAAGAAAAAATATATCTATTATTCGAAAGACGTCAGTTCCTAATCCAATTTTTTATCTACAGAGAACTTGCGCTGCAAATCTTTGAACAATTCAAAGCCATCTCGGCACCCCAAAGCATGAAGCCCATTCTTGTCACCGGCGGCACAGACATGCGACAGCAGGCAATCGACCTCGCACAACGGCCTCACGTCGTTATTGCGACACCCGGTCGACTGGCTGATCACATCAGGACATCCGGCAAAGATACCGTGGCTGGACTAGGTCGAGTGAAAATGGTCGTTCTCGATGAGGCAGATCGGCTACTCGCCAGCGGACAGGGTAGCATGTTGCCAGACGTCGAGACCTGTCTTTCGGCGCTTCCTCCCTCAGCTGAACGACAAACTCTTCTATTCACGGCTACCCTGACTGCCGAAGTGCGCGCATTACAGTCACTGCCGCGCACCCCTAACAAACCTCCCATCTTCGTGACCGAAGTCTCTACCGAAAACCAAGGCAACATTCCTCCCACCCTCAAGCAAACATACATCAAGGTCCCCATGACCCATCGTGAAGTCTTCTTGCATGTTCTGCTCTCTACAGAGGAGAATGTCTCGAAACCTGCTATCATTTTCTGCAATCACACCAAGACCGCCGATCTGATTGAGCGCACTTTGCGCCGACTTGGTCACCGCGCTACCTCTCTTCACAGTATTCTCCCCCAGTCTGAGCGCACCTCCAATCTTGGTCGATTCCGCGCTGGCGCTGCGCGAATCCTGGTCGCTACGGATGTCGCGTCTCGTGGTTTGGATATTCCATCTGTCAGCCTCGTCGTCAACTTTGATGTACCTCGCAATCCGGATGACTACGTCCACCGTGTTGGTCGTACTGCCCGTGCGGGTCGGACCGGTGAGGCTGTTACGCTCGTGGGACAGCGTGATGTGGAACTCGTTCTGGCAATTGAGGCGCGCGTAGGCCGCCAGATGGAAGAGTTCTCCGAGGAGGGTGTCAGTATCGAGGGCCGTGTGACGAGAACCGGCGCATTGAAGGAGGTTGGAGCTGCCAAGCGCGAGGCTCTGGGTGAGATCGACGAGGGCCGTGATGTACTGGGACGGAAGCGCAATAAGCTCAAGAAGGTCCGGTGAAGGGTTTTTGGAATACTCTGTTCATATTTACATTTCTATCTGATACCATATCCCGAATCTATGAAAGCTTTTTTAGCGTTGTCATGTCATGGCCAGCTGCCACCCATATTTCTATCTCAACTATCCATAAACATATCGGTAGTTTACCTAAGATCACTGTATCAAGGGTACTTCTCCTCCTATCCCTCCTAAGACGTATTCAAATTGATCGCCTTGTTTTTTGGGGGCTTTCCTTTCAGGCTTCCCCATCAGATTTGTCATTGGCTCCATTCCTTGCTCGGTGCTAGCCAGTCCAGCGAAACAGCTGGTATTATCAAGCCATATATCATTAGGAGTGGGAGACAGAGGGCCAATACGACCAAATCCTGGAGTTCTCAGCTCATCAAGCTCGAAGTAGTCGTCTTGGGTAGTATTCAAGAAAGACGTCGGGGACAGTCCGGTCGAAGAGGGATGCTGGGAGATGACGAATGGATGAGCAGTTTGGTTTGCTGTCAAGCTATATGGTTCTTTGGATGACTCTATCGCTAATTGTGCGCTGAGTGTCTGCTCCCCGTGACTTATAGTTGATGGGTTGCATGCGTCCATTGAAGGTGGATGTGTTCCCATTAGAACAGAATCTAGGGCCTCGTCGAGAGCAGCGTCAAAGAAAATGCTGGAAGACCCAAGCTCCGACGTTGGCGCAGTGAGTTCCATCGGACCTATCGTGCCATTCAAGTTGTTGCTCTCTGTGTTGGTTTCGATGTAGTCGGATAAGCGTCGTGTTGGTTGATGAATGTTTGTGCCCTGGCCATCGTAATTCCAATGCCTTGAGTTGCATTCTGTTTTTTGTGTCAGGGAAGAAGAAGCTATGATCTGTTCTGGCAACTATTTAGCACAAAGAAGTTAGCTGGGCCGCCATATTATGTTCGTCTGGTTTCGCATACTCTTCCCTGTCGACCATGGCCACAAGCAGGGTTGTAGATCATGTTGTGACTTGTAGTGTATTTTGTCCTGATTAATCCAGTGCTCTTGATGGTTAATGACTGTGCATGAAAATGGTTATGCAAAATGGATGATGGTTTCAGTACTCGTAGTAGGAGAAGTGCTGCCTGCGCTGCACAGCCGGGTTTCGATTTAGCTTGAACCCCTAAGGCCGCTGAGCCCCTGTTGGGTCCAGTCTAGTTTTATTGATGGGTACTCTTTAGACCGTACATGTCGGTCAAATAGATTGAGTTCTAGGCCTGCATAGCTGTTTTTGATTTGATTGGCTAGATGAAGCATATTCATTGGGTTACAGATATCTCCATGTACGAATGACGTGGTAGGCAGTAATTTGGCCATTATTCAGTCCAGCTCTCCTAGGTAATAGCGCGAAAAGGCTTATCGATAGCTGGCAGGGCATATCTGATGCTCCATGGCATACTCTTCCGCATCGCGTTGGGTACATGGTACAACTAGTATCCCACACGAATATCCAGCTAATGTCGCTAAACAGTCCCTATTGAACGCAGTACAGTTTTCGATTCCATTCATTCGATCCAATATGGAGATATCCGACATATTTCACCGTCACAAGACCGCGACCTGCAGGCCTCTATTGGCTATTAGTTCAGGGGGGCAGATCCATTTGGTCTCTGGGCTACTGCGCTGAATCAGGACCAAGGCAATCGTCAGTACACAAGCTGGTTCATTTTGTTGAGTTTGATTTGAATTCTGGGCGAGAGAGCCTTTTGTCAACAAATGTCCTCCCTTTTCGTTATCCTGCACACCTGATCCTTTCCCAATGTGGCCAGATCTGGCGATCAGCCATATGCCAGGGTAACACAGCCATGCCATGATGTATTCATGCAGTCCCATTTTCTCACTCAGCAAGCCCTGGTGACAATTTCCCTTAACTGGCTTCTTCTTTAAACCATGTGTACATCGGTACTCACTAATACTAGGACTTTCATCCTTGTCGTGAAAAGACTGCCCCGACACCATCTTCCACCGCTAACTTATGACTTCGGTTGATTCCAGACATTCAAAAGTGTACAAATGGTATCATTGGTAGTAAGAGTAATAAGAATATTCTAGAGGACGCCGCATGCTCCCAAAATTAAACCACCTTCGCATCTCCATATGCCAGCCAGCAAGTATGTTCATCAAAGCACAGTTCGTTTATCGCAGTCAACACAAGTATCGGGTTCACTGATATCCGTAGAAAAGCAGAATGCCTCGCAAAATGCAAAGGGTAATCGAAGAATGAAAGAAAAAGTGGTTAGTTGTCAATCAGTGCACATCAGCCACGGCCATCAACCTGTCCGGTCCATGCGTCCGAACTGTCCTGACTGCCTGCCGTGCTCATGAGCTTGAGTAACCCATCTACCGCGTCCCCTCTTTGAGACGGTGATAGTTCCTCGTGTTTTTCGGGTTCTTCGTTTGGCCTTGGTTCCTCGCTCACCTCGCGGGTGCGGCTTTGGCGGACGACAGTAGCGGGTGGGCTGCTCAGTTGCATTGGAGATCCAAATGCGCGGGGCGGAGTGCGTTGGGATGGCTTCACGCAGGAAGAAGAGTCGGCGAATGCCGAGCGGTGTCTGGGGAGATCAGGGGTGCTTCGGAAAGGAGTGGAGGTCATGTCGGCCATAGTGCCAATGCGGGGAGTACGGAATTGAGAGGGCGTGGTATTTTTGAAGGAGACGGAGGGGGATGAGAGAGCGGCGAGAGAGATCCGAGGGCACTTGCGACTGTGTGCTTCCAGTTCGGATACTCGGCGATCGAATTGGTGAGTAGTAACATTGCGCATGGCGGTTTGTAGGGTGTTTCGGAGAAGCAGCGCTTTCTAAGATATAGTTAGGACCAATGTCATGACAACCAAAACGGCGGAACAATTTCAACTAACCTCCTGAATAAACATTTTTCGCGCGTTTGAATCCTCGGGCATAGAGCTTGTGTCATCCTCCAGGCTCTGAGACGCGGTTGGGCGCATCTCTGTTTCCATCTGATCTTCGGATGTCTCGTCGCGTACCGGTTGGGTGGTTGAGGTGGGCGTCGAGACGCCAACAACATTGACATCCGTCGCGTTTGGTACTTGAGCAGGCTATTATAAAATATGTCTGTTAGTCAATTGAAATTGTGTTATGTGGTAGAAGCAACTGATTGGACAACCAACCTCGTGAATGCTCTGTTTGATGGTAGATTGAGAACTTGATTCTTGCGAGCCCTGCGGGTCCTGCCCGCATCCGGTGTTGATTTCGACCTCGTCCACCTGATCCCTAGTCCTTTTTTGGCCGGCAAATATAGGCGAGGGTAGAAGCTTCTTGGGTGAAACATTCGCGAACAGCGTTCGCTTGGTGGGCGTGCCAACGACCGAGAGCGACTGTTTGCTCTGGTGGGCCGGCGAGAGGCACGCGTTGGTGTCTTTCTCGCCTAGAATGCGGCGGCCATCCTTAATCGGACTGAATGGCATTGTTGTGGACTGCATCATGAGGCGTATGTGGGATCAATTGAGGTCGGGGGAGTTGTTGGGGTCGAGAGTGAGCGAAAGATACACGCCGCGTGGCGGGGGGAAGTGGGCTCGGGACTGGGACCGCGGACCGGAATCGGGGCAATACACGCGTGAGAGACACCAACAGGGAAGGCAAAGGTAAATGAAAAGATCAATAGACAGAATGAAAGTGGGAAGAGAAAGACGGGATTGAATTGGAGAAGAACAAGGGTACTAATCAAAAACGGTCGCGTCAATCGCGTATAGACCCCCGATTACTAGCTTTGTATAGATGCACGGACACGGTCACGGTCACGACTCCACAGCGTGTGGTCGTGTTGAGCACGCGTCCACGGGTTGCGCGAGTTGCGGAGCTCCCGAGTCGGGGTCTGCTTGTTTTTGTGGAATTCTGCTATTTGGAAATGATAGTGACAACTGGTAGTGGACAGTATATTCACCGATATCAAGTAGTACTGTGCATACTAGTTAGGGTAATAACAGGCAGCTTGATCATATTGCCTCTGCAGCTTAAAATCTTTTTCATGGCCAAACCTTTCAATACAGCTAATTATGATTTTGTGTTTGTGAATTCCATCTAGTACTAGTAGTGATACATACTACTTCATTCTTGAACATCCGTGTATTGAATGTCGGCCCATTCAAAGTTGGTGACAATCCCATCACGCGTCTCGCCAGGAATTCTCTGGGTCATGTGTCACGGTCTCAAACCTCTGGGGTTGGTAAAATAGACTATATCAATATACGTAGGGATCCTACGTATGGAGGGGTGAATGGAAAAGAGAAAATTCAAGTCGAATTGATGGTAAAAGTAATTACTTATGATTCATAGGATGGTGCAGCGTATATAGAAGATGCAGTCCCGTGATCATGTGACCTGCACTCTCCTGAGATATCCAAATTCAAGTAGTGATTAGGTATGATCTAGATGTTTTATTCTTGTTACAATTGGAGTTTGTGAAATATATAATTGCCATATTGTTAGTACCTAGGTACTAGTAGTAAATACCACACAGTACTACTGGATGGGGTAGCGACCTTGGGAGTCGGGAGTACCATTGATGGCCTTTATAAATATACCTACTTTTAAGTTACTATCCATGGATGGTAAGTACTAGGAGTTGTAGTATTACAAAAGATTCGTTTTTCAATAATAAACTTGAACCTTGGAAGTGCCTAGAGATACTGATATTAAACTACTAATAGTACAGCTACTAGTACACTACAACTACTTCTACTACTGAATTGATCCGCGGATGCAAAGTCTCCGCATGACATCATCACAGTCTCCCTCAACTTGAACCCGAATATACCTCGAGGTACTTTGGTAGGCTGCATTTAACCTCTGCCCATCCAATCAGCTACTTCAGTATTACCTTTCACAACCCCTGTAGTAGTAAGATCTGGGAAGTGAAAACCTGGGGTTAACGTGAAGAAGAACTCGAACTCAGCTGAGCCCGACTTCTTCCCCGCATTTCACCCTGGGGCAGCCACTGGCAGTGCATTCCGATCCCTTTGGTTCAACTTGTTCTTGTTCTTGTCACATCTTTGGCTCCTGGCAACCCTGGCCAAATATTTCTTTCATTCCCTTTATTCCTTTTCGAGCTGCACCACAATGCAGCTTCCCCTCGCAGTTTTGGCTGCGGCCGTCACACAGGCGGCCCTGACCACTGCCTCCTCCTTGACACCGCCAGTCCTTCCGTTAACCGTGCGAAACCCCTACCTGAGCACATGGCTAGGGAACGCCAGAGAGGCTCCATGGTCGAAATGGCCTATGTTCTATACCGGGGAGGAGATTGGTCTCTCCCTGATGGCCCACGTCCCGAGTCAGGGAGCCGTTTATCCCCTTGTCGGTAAACCGCAGGACTCCTTGCCGTCGAACCAAGTACAGTTCCCCGAATATCTGGGCAACAACTACGATGCCTCCACTACAAACTTCACCTATCGTATCGATACTGGCTCTTCTACTTCCCTAGATATTACAATTTCTTTCCTCTCCCCTATTACGCCAACCTCGACCTTGCGACAGTCGATCCCGGCCTCCTACGTCACAATCGACGTACATGGGGAGACCGATGTCAATGTGTATATGGATATCGATGCCCGCTGGGTCACTGGGGATCACGGAACTAAAATAAACTGGGCGTGGGATACTATCAATGTCCAAGACAAGACAAGCAAGAGTCCAGCCCTCCAACGCTGGCAGATTCGTAGAGAACAAGAGCTTCACCTGTCGGAAATCCGCGACCGTGCCGAATGGGGCACCCTGCATTTCACTGGCCCGGCTGTAAGTAAAGCAGTATCCAGTATCTCACGCCCTGTCCTTCTGACATGAAACTAGAATGCCCGATACCAATCCGGAGAGGCAGCCAAGGTCCGTCGAAGCTTCGCAAAGACCGGCTCCCTAACGAACGAGAACGATGATGATTTCCGTTCCATCGATGATCGATCGCCTGTCTTTTCATTTTCTCAATCATTCAGCTTGGGTCATTCCGCTAAGAAGAGCTCGGAAAGTGTCACATTTACCCTTGCTCTGATTCAAATCCCCGTTGTGCAATATGCAGCCGCCCGTGGCCTGACAATGATGCGCCCTCTGTGGGAGTCTTGGTTCCCCACCACTGAGGAGCTACTGACTTTCCACTACAATGATCATGCCGTGGCTGCGTCCCTGGCATCTGACTACTCGGTTCAAGTGGCCAAAGATGCTTACCTCTCCGGTGCTGATGATTATGTTGATATCGTCGCTCTCTCGGCACGCCAGGTTATGGGCGCCACCACTTTCTCAGGAACCCCAGAGGACCCCATTCTGTTCTTGAAGGAGATTTCCTCGAATGGAAACTTCCAAACCATCGATGTCATCTTCCCGGCATTCCCATTCTTCTTGTACACCAACCCACGTTGGTTGGCGTATCTTCTAGAGCCTCTTATCGAGCATATGCTTAGTGGACAATATCCCAACACCTATGCCATGCACGATCTGGGGACCCACTTCCCCAATGCCACCGGCCACCCCGACGGAAACGATGAGTATATGCCGGTGGAAGAATGCGGAAACATATTGATCATGGGCTTGGCGATTGCCAATTCGCTCCAGTATGAGGACTCATCTACTGCCTCCTCTATTTGGTCTGCGCAAGGCTCGCCCTCTTGGTCCGCCTCAAGCGATTCGGATTCGCTCTTCCCTCTCAGTGATCTTCAGACATTCTCTGGAATCGCGCACCAAGACGGCAAATGGGGCGGCGGTATTGAGGGTGAGCACCTCGCCAAGAAGTGGGTGCAGCGAAGCTACACGCTCTGGAAGCAGTGGACTGGTTATCTTGTGGAGTTCTCCCTTGAGCCCGCTAACCAACGTGAGTGACATGATTATTCTCTCTCACGATCGATCTAAGACTAACCTCGCTATAGTGTCTACCGACGATTTTGCTGGCTGGCTTGCTCTGCAGACAAATCTTGCCTTGAAGGGTATCGTGGGCATCAACGCGATGAGCAAGCTTGCCGGGCTGACCGGACACGACTCCGACGCCAAGTATTTCAAGGTAAGAAAAAAACATCGCTTCCAATCACATGCTCAGTTCTCTAATCTTGAATATACAGGACATCGCCGATAAGTATATTGCCAAGTGGGAAGAGTACGGCATGTCTCGAGACAACACACACGCCAAGCTCGCCTACGACTGGTACGGCTCTTGGACAACAATCTATAACCTCTATGCGGACGCCCAGCTCTGCTTCCACCTGGAAGGAACGAACCTTTCCTCCAATGAGTCCGCAGGTTTCGTCCCACGACACATCTACCAGAAGCAGTCCATCTGGTACCACTACGTCCGCCAGAAGTACGGGCTTCCCCTCGACAGCCGACACTTGTATACCAAAACGGACTGGGAGTTCTTCTCCATGGCCGTTGCCTCGAAGCCTGTTCGTTCGGAGATTCTAGAATCCGTTGCACGATGGGTCAATGAGACTGTCACGGACCGGCCGTTCACCGATCTCCACAAGACAGAGGGTGATGGAAACTTCCCCGGCCCGAACTTCTTCGCTCGTCCTGTTATCGGTGGTCATTTTGCTTTCTTGGCGCTGGAACGGGCTTGTGGTGGGCAGGCCATGCAGGGTCTGTCATTCCTGGATGATATTGACGAGCAGACGTTCAATGAGTGGTCTGCTAGTGCTGAAGCTGCGGTTAAGGAGTCGCAGCTGTGGAGACACGGCTCTGGAGAGCTGTAAATGGCGTCGCCTTGAGTGGTAGTCTCTCGTTTGAAGTAGATCCGGCTGGGGTGTGGATAGATCTGCACGTCACTTTCTTGGTGCTACTCATACGTAAATAGCTGATTATATACTATCTTGGCCAATTGAGCGGACCTTGGGTGAAGTTTGGTGTCTGCCATCAGGCTCATAGATGCTATCAAACGAAATTGACACTGATTTCTCATTTCCATACCTAACATTCTTCCTTCAAGGAAATCCCTACTTGTTTCTGTTTGTTCCATAGAGGCTTCTTGACAGCTGTAGCACTGGCAGTGCCCTAAGCGGGAGTACTACCTAGGCAAGGACAGTGCCTCATGTCGCACAGGCTTGGTCAGTCCACGCCACTATATGGATCTAGTTCTTTGATAGCCTCAGCTAGGCTCTCATCCTACAAATAGTTCATGGTCTCTGCCAGTATTTCCTCTTGCCTATCTCTATTGTGGAAGCTGTATCGACTGCATTAAGTATCCTAGAAAGCGGATCAGATATCCTGTATTAGAATGCCACCTGGGCACAGGCAAGCTCACCTGTTGCCACAGTCCTACTAGTGCTTCATACTTCCGAGGTTGAGTTGTGAAATACTCCCGGTCAACCTTCTGAACTACAATTGCAAGTCCTATTTCAGATGAAGGATTTCATTGCGTTCCTAATTTTTTATGACGTTTGGATCGAATCAAATTACATGAGCCCGTTGAATTTCAATCATCCAATTCACGTTTGCACACGTCCACATCCGAGAAAACATGTTAAGCACGAGTCAAGTCACACATAGACCTCCAAACACCTTGATCAAGGCGGAAAGAAGGCCGACTAATTTTTTAAAAAAAGGCGAGAAGAGAGATATTCCCCAGAAAACTAAATCAGTGGAACATAAATCGAAGGCACGCTGTCTGGGCAGCAGGTCACCCTCCATTCATATGGGCCGCAACTCTTTGGAGAGAGTACATTTATGCGCCCAGGCTGGGGAAGTTCTTCTCGTCGACGGTAGGGCCGGCAGGGGCACGGCCGCCACGGGGGGCAGCAGCAGCACCGCCACGGGGAGCACCACCGCGGGGGCCACCGCGAGGAGCGCGATCGCCACGGGGAGCGCGGTCACCGCGAGGAGCACGGTCACCACCACGGGGAGCACGGTCGCCACGGGGAGCGCGGTCACCACCACGGCCACCACGGGGGCCGTTGGAGGGGCCGGTGCGGGGCTGCTCGACGTAGCGCAGGTCGACGTCAAGGAAGTTCTTCTCCTTGCGCTGCTTCTGGCGCTGGGACTTCTCGGCCGAGGCGGCGATGAAGTCCTCCTGGTCCTGGTGGGAGAGCTCCTTAGCAGCATCCCACTTCTTGTCGGCCTTGGTGCCCTCGTTGGCGGAGCGGACAGGCTTAGCAGCCAGGCTGGCCTTGGCGGCCTTCTCAGCGAGGTAGGCATCGAAGGAGACGGACTTGTCGGCCTCCTCGGCGTCCTCAGCGGGAGTCTGGGGCTCGTTCTCGTCGGCCTGGGCGATCTTCTCGCCGGCACGCTCGTCGTCCCAGGTCTTCTCGCCGCCCTCAGCACCCCAGCCCTGCTGGACCTGCTTGCGGGTGTCACTGTGAGGTGATTGTTAGCCTTTTGTCCGATGATTCATGTTCCAACGGCAAAGGATCTTCTCGATCCTGCAGTAATTGTTTCACCAGGAGGGGTCGCTTACGTCTGGCCAGTGCGGGACTGACGGTCACCACGGGGGCGACGCTCACCACGGCGAGCGGGCTGCTCGGCCTCATCGGTGGGCTTGGTGCGGTTGTTCTGGCGACCGGCGTTGCGGTCACGGAAAGCTGTGTTACCCGAATATATCAGCTCCAGGCCATTTTTATCCTCATGCCCCTCTTTTGCAAATCCCCGAACTCAATTGATCACATACCAGCGTCGTTTCCAGCGTTCACACGGCCACCGCGGCGGTTGTTGCTCTCGCGGGGGGTGGTGGTGGTGGCGGCGG
>JAVMSB010000478.1:0-14585 GCA_031761475.1 Penicillium pancosmium | reverse complement strand
GAGATGAGACGGTGTAGAAGCACTAGAACTATAAATGCCAGGCTTCCTCCAACTACGCTCATGACAATCAATTCCACGCCCTGTTTAGAGACTCGCATTGACCAATTGATACGACTGGATGTTGGATCGTACATCCAATCGGGCTGAAGTCATGATGGCAGATGTAGAGGTGCCGTCTTTCGTGCTCGTTTGTCCTAGCGTGGCTGTATCCATCGATGTTGTAGACTGAGCGGAGTGGCCTCCATGCTGTTTGGATGTAGATACGCTTCTCCAGACCCCGTCATGCAACCCAGCTGTATGAGGCAGCCCCGTATCTGATAAACTGCCTTTCAAGCCTTCTTTGTCCCAAAACACTACGCCCCCTGAATCCCCAGTCATCTTACTGTACAGTATGGGCGTTGGCAAAGAAAGCGAGTCCGGCTCAGGTTCCGACCAAAATTCCAAAGTAGATTTTACAAGAGTATCCAAAGCTTGTTGCTCCTGGTTGTTGTGGGAAGTCAATGAGAACACGTGTTTCCCATCGGTCTCAGATATGTAGTGCTTGAGGCCATGAGCTGATTGCGTGAAACCGTGTATATCTGCAGTGGTGGGTGCTTGACTCTCATATGATGAAGTGGCGGTCGTAGAGTATCTCGGTTGCGTCAAATTGGACACCAAGTCAACTTGAGAAGTGGGTTCAGAGTAAGATAAAGAAATATCGGAACCAGCTGAACTAGGAATAGTTGTCACGAAAAGATGTTCCGACGGAGGCGTTCGTTCCTTGCTGGGTATGTTTGGAAGCAAGGCTGCGCGAGTTATGGAGACATCATGGGGAGCGGACAGCGATGTACAGGAAATAAATGCTGGATATTTGAGTTTCCTAGTCTCAAAATCAGTGAGCGTTCTGTCATTTTCTAGTTTTCATTGATCACCTACTCCAGAGAAGTTTTGGATGGCCTATTAGAGGCATCCTGACCTGAAGGACAGTAGTGATATGAATTGCTGAAGTCTAAAGGAAAAAGCGTCAAATGTCCTTCCAAGCTTCGCGGGCTTTAAATTCATTCTATAAGAAAACCAGATTTTCCAAAACTCCATCTCCGGAGACTACTTTGTTGGAATAGGAGAAAAAGGTTTTGATTTTTGCGGCCGCAGAAATATTCTGTGCTCTCAACTTTGATCCTCAGTATCTGGCTCGTTTTGGAAAAACTGCCTGCGCCTTACTTGGGGTTCACAACCGTTGAAAGCTTCTGAAAGCTCTTTTGTGTTTATAGCTCACCATTGTGCTGGGACAGATGTCGAACTAGTGCAGAAGACATGTATAAAGTTGCTAATCTGGCTTTAAATTATTTCCTCATACATTTTGAAAATGGCCCCTGTTCTAACTCGGGTCAAGAAAGAACAACTACGCAAACGCCGTAACAACCTGCTTCGCCGTCACAATGAATTTTGGCTTTTGTATGGGATCAAAAGCTGGCTGGTTATGGAGCTCGCAGACGGTCAAATTGTTACGTACCATTCTCACCCAAACAGCACTCCACCATCAGCGGAAGATATGGTAAGGGCGAAAAGAAGATTCAATATTTCAAAGTGATTTGCTCATGAAGTACTGATTCGTAAAAGAGAAACCGAGCCAAGGCCCCAATTGTCAAAACCCCTCGCGATTATGAAACAACCAATCCTATCCAGCCAACGATTAGGTTGGCCTCCAGCGTCGATGCCACAGCCCGGGAAAGTGGTATATGGGAGGATCTGGCGCAGTACCTAGATGAATATCGTCGTGCAATAGTATGATTGAACTGAATCAGCTTTATTTGATTGATACAAAGAATAACGCAGAGTAACCAAGTATATAAAGCTTGGAATACAACGGTGTCAATGACTGTTACATGCTATGACTTAATACTGGGAATAATGTAACCACTTCTAAATTTCAAAGCGCGGGCGAAGTTACAATAAATTCTACATCCTTCTTGTAATAGCCAAAAAGAAGGCCTCGGAAGAAAGTCATTTTGTACTCCTGGTCCATTCAACCGTTCTAGACTTCCAGTAATACTGTACCACAAATGGCCAATCCTCGTACTGCTTGACATGCTCATGAGCAGCTTCGTGGCTCGAGAACGGAAAGAAGTCTTCAAGGGCTTATACATGCAATTTTCAATATAGTTTTTAATGAAAAGTATAAGCTACAAAGGAGCCTCAGCACTCTAATTACCTTGCCGGAACTCATTATTTTGAGCCCCACTATGTAATATTTTGGAAGTTCTACGATGAGGTTGAACATCTGCCTATAATGCCCTATTTTTGGTGATAGGATGGTCTTGGCTGACTGAGGGCCTCTTCATCTGCGTATTTTGACTCATCTCATTTTTATTTTCTTTTGGATCCTTGGAGATTACTGGAGGTGTGTGATTTATATCTTGATATCTAGAAATTGACGATAATGAAAATTGTACTGTATTGAAAAGTCAAAACTTGATGACAGCCATTGCCCTGAGCGAAGGCCATTTAGTATTCATTAGTTGACTTAAACGAATACCTGCAATTAAGCCCACTATGTACTATCTTTGAGTGCCTCCCTCTTTCAATGATAATTGAGTTAGGCCACATGCTTGTTGTATATTATAATAAACTTTCTGAAGTAGGTCAAAACTTGATACATCTCTCAGATTTTATAGTAAACATGCTAAGCGTCCATCCTACTCAATAGCAAAGTATTTGCAGCAGGGGATTTCAGTAGTTGAGGGAATTATATAAGTATAGGGGACAAAGTGATGTATCGCGTTGAATTTATGCAAAAGGAAGGGCAGCAATAAGTAAATCTGAGGGGATTATATAGTCACGGATTGCAGTGGATCTATTATTTTAGAAGTATAAATAGATGCAGCCATAGCCCTCCTGACAAGTTCATCTTCATTTCCTCATCAATCTAATTTCATATACTTTGGACCATTCAGCTTAATATGGCGCCGCAGCGGGAGAAAAAGTCAAACGAGGCGCAGAAAAGTCAGAAAGACAACGGTATAAAAAAGTTCTTCTCAAAAGAGGATAAGAAAGACACCGTGGAGAGATTCGAAAAATTTGGAAAAGGAATAGAAGACGGGACTATTTCATGTGGTAAAGTAGGCGCCGACGACCAACTATCTGATATTTTGGATAACAAGGGCCAAGCACCAATTCACAATGATCAGCCTCCGCCACACAATGCCCCCGAAGAAAGCGCAATATCTCCGTCGCCTCAGGTGGTTATAAACGAGCCGAACGACACAGAAGACGTCGAAATGGATTATCTGGACCCCAAGTCTGCTGATAAAAGTCAGCTTCGCTCGAGCGAACATGAGGTCTCTCATGAGGCAGAGGAGCGACGCAACAAACATAACGCTCATCAGGGTTCATCTGTCGAAAGAGAAGCTCTCCAGAACGAGGTATCTACTCCAGACCAATTGGAAGATGGCTGCTTGGCAGTTTTCACCCCAAAAGGAAAGAAAGAGAAGGGTAGCAAGAGCAGCGGAGACAAAGAGTATGATGAAGATGTCGTTATAGATGGATGGGGAACCCTGAATGGCTCGTCTTTTGTCATCATCCAAGATGGACCTTTCAAATACGCCTCTTACCGCTTCGAACGGAGAAAAGGCTACTCCGATCCCGACAAAGTCTACATTTCAGACGAAGCAGCGCGAATTTCTCGACTGAAGGACAAAGAGCCCTCAGGCAAAATGATCCCTCGATACACAAGGGAGAATTTCGTGGGAATTTATGGCATTGTGTGTAGCAATGGGAAAAGAAAGTCTACCTGGATGAAAGTTAAATGGAAGAATATCGGGTCTGGCGACGATGAGAACTTGGTGAGGGGGTGCTCTTGGGAGCCGAAAACCGAGCTTGTCCGCTTCTGGGGTGGTAAGAAAGCAAGCGAGGAAAAGACGAACGAGATCTGGGAAAATCAAAAGAAACGCTTTGCAGATTACCAGAAGGGAGTTGCCCCGAAGTTTGATTCTCAAGGCCGTAGCGTCTATGAACGTTCGCCGACTCCCTGCCCACCTGAGATGACGATAGAGCAATACCGACAAGATCGAAAAGAAAATCAAGGCCGGGATGCTGACAAAATCAAAACTGAAACTCCCAACGGCTTCCGGCAGCAGTTAGATAATCTGCAGTCTGATAAAAGTGCAATCAAATCCAAAGAGGAATTCATGGAGCAGAAAATGAAGGGTGACGAATGGGGAAAGCTCAGCGATCTAGAGAAATAGAAGCGAAAAGTAGAGCTTGAAGCGCTTTATGATGTCTATCTGGAGACAGTGAGAAGCTCTGGAGAAGGTCCCAGCCACGCGCCAGAGAAGACTTCCATTTCTGTCAGTTAATTGCGAAGGATTTCCAGCTTTACACTTTGATATACCGCGTCGTTTTTTCAAGTCATTTGAACATCAAAGAATGAATGAAGCAACAGTATTTAGTGAGTTAGATAGATAGCAGTCTTTCTTGGAATTAAAATTCGTATTATCTGATCTCTCATCGCCACCTATACATGTATTGATTTCACTTTCCTGATCGTGACCACATCACCCACTGTCTTTGACCATTGTCGCGCTGGTGTAAGTTACTAGACTTAGTGTTTGCTTTCTCGAAATGATTAGTAATACTTGGTTTTGTATTCTTCTTAATTTTTCAGAAGAATTTAAATCATCCATTTCACTCAAGAACATATTGTCCTAGGAGGATGTGCCGAAATATTTTCTCAAAGAATGTCAAGCCCTTGAAGGTGGACCTGTACTTTTTTCACAGGCCCAAACGGCTTGGCAATTAAGGCCAACAACATCTCGTAACTAGTTAGGTCATATTGTGTGTAATCAGATATTAATCTCACTTTAATGAGACTGCAGGTGTCATTACATACACGGTGTGATTTTTTCAACGTATTCACTAAGACAGAGATTATTAATGAAAGTTAAGGGAAACGTTTCCGCACCTTTATGCTCGTTTCGATCAATATCAAACGCTGAATATGGTGAAGCCCTTTATTTCTTAGAAACAATCTATTTCAAATTCAATTGACTGAGTTATAAAACTATTTAGTTCTTGTAAGATCGGATGCTCCGTCCTCCTCTTCGAGGACATAAATTACCTAATCCGATAGATTCATACAAATTTCTTGTCCGCCAGAGCTTCCAATTGTGCTGCGATATTACTTCACTATGTCAGGCTTCAAGACGCAGGAACCAACGCAAAGCCAGTAAGCTGCATAAGGAAGTAAATTTGAAACGTGACTGATAGAAGACAATTAGATATATGAGAATTTTGCTACGAAACGATGCCCAGAGCGAACAACTTCCAAAACCGTATCATGCACGAACAGATCCTTCTCGCGAAGGATCTCAAGCTGAACAAGCCGAATACCTAGAGAAGACAGACCTTCCTTTGACATGGATACTTCCAACATTCCCGCTCCCGACCGTGCCGCCGACAGTCACTACTACACCTAGCTTACGGATATTCAAACCGCTTGGTCCGGCTTTGGCTACGAACGTATCCAATGGTTCTGCTCCCCCTTTGACTGCCTCTATGTGGCTAATAGTTTGTGCCTTTTTTCTGGCTGGAGCTAATTATCGAAGATGGTGATCTATTGATTATCAACACTGAAGAGGCTTCTGTTTCCTTGACCTAGTCTACAAAAATCAGCGTTGAGTTAATTATTGGATCAAAATCGCCACATATTTGGATGAGCATGGATTTTTCCTGTTAGGCATGGCAGCATAAAGTAAACAAGACAAGATTGCATTCGCGTGGTCCAAAAAAGGATAGCTTGCTAGCAACATACAGTATGTGTCAACGCTACCTACTTCAAATTCTTCGTGTAAATCCACCGAAAATGCACGCATGGATCCTAGAAGCCACCCCTGCTCCCAGGAGTAACGGGAGTCTGGATGGTTCTACTGCATTTTAATTTCTATCCCCAGGACATAAGATAAATACTAAACGTACTGCCCTACTTATCACAATCGCAATTGTTAGACCTCGCTGCGAAAACTCCATAAAATTTCCACCATATGCTCATTCTTAAGCCGCATATAGCGGACGAAGTGAAATATTTCGGAGAGTCAACAAGTTTTATTATTCATTGAACAAGATGGTGCTTCTTCTTCTTCCCCTGGAACTACTTTTCTATCTAGCAGACCTTTTAGATGCGTCACAGGATTTGCTTTCAATGGCAAAATTAAATAAGCGATCAAGTCTTCTATTCCTACCGCTTCTCTACGCCTTCAATGTCCGCTGTCAGAATAGCTCTGCTCTGATCTGGGCCATCCAGCACAACCAGTCGAAACTCGCGAAAACCCTACTCGAAGAGTATCAGGCAAACCCAAACACAACGGATGATAGATTTCGGACACCGCTATTTCATGCTTCTGCTATTGGAACAGAAAGACATCATATGATTCATTTTTTGATCAGGAATGGCGCAGACCTCAATTGGAGAGATGATCATCAGCAAACGCCATTACTGTACTCCCTCGAAAGGAAGTTTCTACCTGCAGCCAGAGATCTGTTGGGGTACTCTGGTACAGAAGTGACTTCTCGGGATAGCAAGGGCCGCAATGCGATCTGGTATGCTACCGCCCATCAGGATAAGGAAATGATTCGGGCCTTCCTGGACAGGGGGGTTGATGCTTTTATACCCGACTACAAAGGCATTGACCCCATCAACCTCGCTATCCTGAAGCAGAACAGTACCGTTCTTACCATGCTGCTTGACCATGGCAAAACGATGCCGTCAGCGGCAAACTTGGATGGTCCAAATAATGGTGAGCATCCGCTATTTATTGCCACGCGCAACGGATCGAAAGAAATGGTCCAAATCTTGATTTCCTACGGAGCAAATCTCAACATCAGAAATCGAAAGGGTCGGAGTTTGCTTCATCAAGCAGCCATCAAAGGAAAGAGTGATATTTTGCAAATGCTTCTCGGATATGACATGATTTCTCTCAGTGCTATAGATGCAAGGGGGGCAACAGCGCTACATTGGGCAGCAAAACGGGGACACAAATCGATTGTGAAGATTCTGCTAGCCTTTCCCGGTATCGAAATCAATTCTCGCGATGTAGATGAGGCCACACCGCTATGCATTGCTATTCGTGAAAACCAACAGTCTGTGGCCTTGCAAATTCTATCCGAGGAATCGGTTCACATCAACGCGTTCTGTCGACAGGGGCAAACGGCCCTTCATTATGCTGTACGGAATGGCAACATTCTTCTCGTGTGTGCTCTCCTCGACTTTGAAATGCTGGACCCAAATATTTGCGATAGGTGTGGCTGGACTCCCATCACCTATGCTGCATTAAGTGGTAGTCTACGATTACTGGAGGTACTTCTCACGAGACCAGATATTGCGCTGAATGTTGGAAATGCCTCGCCCATTTTCTATGCCTGTGAGAGGGGGCATTTGGAGATCGTACGTCGCCTTCTAGACCACAATGATATGGATGTCAACAAAACGGTCTGGAACAAGTCTCCTCTTTACATCGCAATCGAGAATGGTCATACCGAGATTGCAAGATTGTTGATTGACCAGTGTAGTGGAATTGATGTCAACTCAGCTACATTGCTTGGAAGCACTGCATTGTCAGTAGCAGCACTAAATGGACACTTGGAAATTGTGGAACTCTTGCTCCAAAATGAAAGTCTGAACTGCAAGGCTGAAAATGCTTTTGGAGAAACAGCCCTTCAACTAGCAGCGCGAGAAGGATATGAAGCCATCGTACGAACTCTTTGTCGTGATATCCGTGCCAGAGATCTTCTGAGCTTAAGAAATGCGATAAAGTACTCATCAAACATCAGACTGACATACTTTCTTCAAGGTCAGGAAGAGATATGGGCCCGAGAAAGCAATGCATGAAGGGAACTGCTGTGTCACTGATTATTTTCATGAATACGCAATGAGTGAAATGGATTATATCATGGCATCCCAGAGAGGGCTCAGATCCAATAATCAGAAGACTGCCGTACCAAGTCTCATGGATATAGGAAGAATCGAGTATCAGCTATTTCCAATTTGCATTTCTATGAACGCGTCTCCGTAATTCGCAATAGGTTTTGGTAGGCTTTTCAGCATGTTATTCGATGAGATCGACTCTATAATCTCGCAAAATATAAGCGAAGGGACCTATTCAGCTTCGTTGATGTATTGTGATATTTTCCCTGACCAAGACTTGACTGGAATGCACTCCATCAGATAGGTAAATCTCGAATCAATTTAGGGCCACCCAAGCTGAAATCGAGATGGGGTAACCGCAGTCGAGGTGAAAACATAGTTAACAAGGATCAAAATCCAAGTGAGAGAGATTTTGTTTTCAAGATTTGGGGGTTTCAAGATTTGGGGATCTGCAAACTGAACGACGATCTGAGTACACCCTGAGCACACCTTGAGCACACACTGAGCACACCCTGAAAACACCCTGAGCACGACCTAGTATACTAACTGTTAATAAGCGATGCTTCGGTATTAAAAGGATTTTATACTACTTCGTTGATTGCTATCTTTTTTCGTGTTAGATAGAAGTAAGCTGAAGATCACACAAGTATATACATGCACGTATTACAAGCCTTATGATTCTTTCAGTAACCGGGATATATGATACAAACCAATACCACGCCGGACTTTGCTATTCATCTACCTTTAATATCAAAGTTTATGTTCAAAACAGTTTAGGGTAATCAATGGCTTTGCCATAATCACATGAATGCAATCGTGAAGGGAAGGTTATCATTCATCACTCCAGGCCAACTTTGTGAATTTCCCGACATATTGAGTTGTGCAAATTCGCCTATCTAGTATACAACTACAAATATAGTATCATCAAAAGTATGACGCCAAGCGAGACACCCTCAACTCTTCTCTAGCCCTTGGGGAAATAGCTCACATTGAGATGCTTTGGAGGTAAAGGAAATTCATGCCAAAGGCCCTCGATCACGTGTCATGCTCCAGATGACCTTTGCTTGGACAGCTTTGTACTCCAATGCACCTTGATAGCCTCTGGACTTCTTCCCGGGAAACTCTCGTCAAAACGCCCAATGACTTCTCGCCATGCAAGGCCTTCCCCTTTCAGTTGTATCAACAGGCGATTTTCCTCCGTGGAGTATCGTGACCGTTTCCTCGAAGGGCATGAGTCAGCTGATGCACTTTGAGTCCTGCATGAAGACACATCATCACTTGGTAGGGTTCGTGGTTTTTTCGCGTTGGCTTCCCCTGGGCCAGGCAAACAGCGAGACAATGCACCCTCAAAAAGCCAAGACAAGAACTGTAGTCGGTCTTCCGCTCTTAGTGCAGAAAACTGGGCAAGAATCGTGGACAATGAAGCTTCCTGATGACCAGGTCGTCGAGTCGATTTTCGGCACTTTCCCATTTGGCGACTGTCGATGACGACCGAGACCTTCTGGATTTTGGATGACCGCCGACCATGATCAGTTTCTTTCGGCGTGCGACACCGTCTGCTACGACACGCGCCGTCATTTTCAGCCGAGGACAAATTGTCCGCGGGGGGTTCTGCTTGGAGGGTTGTACAAGTAGGTGCGATTTCTATAGTGTCCCGATGTTCTCCATCTCGGCAATGGTGGTCCTCCAACATCGCCGGGTCTATTGCCAAATCACTTGCGAAATCTTCCATTCCTGCTGGGGTTGAGATTTGGAATGCTGAGCGAGAAACATGATCGGACGTGAAGGATGGCTCGAGGTTACATGATCCAATGCGAGTTCCTTGTTCGAATTGCTCATCGACGGAATTGGAAATCATATCGTCGATGTGTCCAGGGCTTGGTAGATTCTCCAAATGCAGGATTTCCTCAAAACCGAGATTGTCCAAATCTTGATTGACGGGCGATATCGGGCCTTCCAAAGCTGGCTTTCGAACATTCTGGTCGACAGATTGTGAAGTCTCATCGACACAAACCTCAATTGGCGGTCGCACCGGAAGCGGATGCCGCTCAAGCTTAGGGACGTGTGGCATGTGGGAATGTATTGCCAAGTCTTTTGAGTTGTTCGGAGACGGCGTGGCATTGAGAGAGACAGGACTTGGGTAGCGACGGGGATCTAGAGGGCCTTGCCAAGAGCGTGGTTTCTCATGAGGATTCCAAGGCCGGAAAGATTCCAAACGGAATGATTCGTTTGACATTTTCAGATCATGCACGAATGAGCATTAAAAGTGGATAGTTCCACAGGGTGTATGAAACAGGGAAGAGTGAGGGCAAAGAGAGTGATCTGCACCGAGAATTGGGGGCTTGGGGGAAAGAAGTGCTTTGGCATAGGGTGAGAGGGGAATGGGGATTTGGGCAGAGGGGTTTGGGGTTACTGGAGAGCCAAAGTGGTGGCGCTGCGCTCCTTTTATACACCAGGTCAAGAGGTCATTGTCTTGCCTTTGAATTTGATCCGCCAAATGTCGTAAGCCAGCTCACATACCACTCGGAAACACGAGAATTTCGGCCAGATCTCCGCGATGTCCGCCCTCGTTCCCCAACGCATGCTTTTGTCGTGGCCTTGCCTGAATCAAGCCAACGGCCCCGCCCACCAACCCTGAAATTCACAGCTGAATGCATATGCGGCGTTTTTTGCCATCATTTCATGTGAATACGGCTAGCGAAATGAAATGATTGGCGGCGGAAATTAGCTGGACGAAGGGCCGCGGAAATTGAAGGCCCACCAGGTCTCACGGCATTCACGATAGACAGTGGGGAGAGGCAGTGCAATGCAACCTCAAGGTGGCGAGAGCGGTGCAGAGTCCGACGACATGTCTGAGAGGATTCAGAATCCATTGTACGCCGAGGTGGCGAAGACATCGTGAACTCGAGGCCTCCGGCCAGGAGAGCGAGACAACAGTCTGGAGTTGTAGCTCTGTTCAATGCCAGGGCTTCGTAGTAGTCCCAAGGAAGGATAAAGCAAAAAGCTATCGATCAAAGATATCTTATCCATGCCGCAGAGGTCGGGGAGCGCGGGTTTGAGCCACGGCAAAAGCTGGCCGAAACGAGCTGGATTCCCCGTTAGGCGACATCTCCGAACAAATGAGAAGATCAGGCAACTAGACCCAACGCGTTTGACGCTGGTGGGGCGCGAAGGAAGGGAGCTCAGTGACGTTGGGAGGGCGGGAAGAGATGAAGGTGCGTGGGAGAAGTGCAGATGAGGACGAACGGCCTTTTATAGAAGACGGGTGGAGGGTTGGATGGGTAAAAGCGGCGACTACGGCGCTATACCGAAAATGGGCGGCCGCAGTGGACGCGATACCGGAAAGGGCAGGGCCGCTGCGGGTTAGGGCAGGCGGTCACTAGAGGCAGAACGGGAAGCGAATGGCGGCCGTTTCTGGCCCCCCGCTCACCGTGTCAAACAATACTAAAATATTACTCTCCTCTCTTCTGGTAAACTACGATCTCTCTTCTATCTAGGATTACTAAGCTCTCTTACTTAACTACTATTATATCTTAACTATCAGAGATCTATACAGTACCCCTTTTAGACAGTGGTGATTTTGACGATTCGTCCTATCTTTTTTCCGAAAGTATCGCGCCTGAGCACTCTACAAGCCAAATAACTCCCCTTCCTCTACCTCTCGCTATCCCTCTATCTCTTAAGCGCTCTACAGACCCAGCACAAACCTACGTTATATACGAAGATATAAATAAAGAGCAATTTGTCAATTGGTGGATTTAGATACAGAGCGGATACTCTAAGTATTAATCTACTTTCTGGGATCAGAGGGGTCAGCGAGCAGGTATATAGGCTGATTTCGAACAGGTTGCCCATTTTGTTACTAGGCAACCTAAGGTGATGTATAAGCACTGTAGTGCTATTTTGAATTATCCGAACTCTATAGTCTATACCAAAGCAGGGACAGCAGGAAAACAAGGAACAACTACCCTACGAAGATATCTAGAACGAGCAATATACAAAACAAAGGGCTACTCAAACATCCGGTATCTACTACAGAAGTAGGCAAGTCCCTAGATTAATATTTCTTAGATAGAAGCTAACTTTGCTACTTATTAGGCAAAAACTACACCAGAACTATTCAGCAAGACTCGTTGGGAATACCAACTAATCTCTATAATTACTACCCTACAGCTTCCCTTTGCTACTATCGAACATCCCGAATTTCTTAAGCTTCTACAACTAGCTTAGAAAGCGCCAACTACTATAAGTCTTCCCTCTCGAAGAACCTTACAACGTCGAATTCAAACAAAGGTACAAGATCAGCAGAAAGAGATACTTCGGAAGCTCCTACTAAAGGCAAAGCTCTCAATAAGCTTAGATTGTTGGACTTCCCCCTTCTAACAGGCCTTTATAGCAGTGTCTAGCTATTTTATCGACGCTGATTAGGAATATCGGGAGGTTTTACTAGGCTTTGAGCCTCTTACTAGTATTTATACTGGGGCTTATTTAAGCACAGTAGTACTAAATCTGCTCGAAAAGTATAAGATCAAAGGGTAAGTATTGGCCGTTACAACTAACAATGCGTCTAATAATTCAACTCTTATCAAATCTCTACAAGACTCTCTCCAATCTTAGGGCCTAGGCTCTGATACACTTCTTATCCGAGTGCTATGCCTCGCCTATATGATCTAGTTAAGCCTGAAGCAGCTTCTTGGCCAACTAAAAGCCAACCTAGTAAATAAGAATATTGACACAGTCTGGTCTGAAGAGTATACAAAAATAGCTCGTCAAACAGCAAGAGAGTATACAATAGCAAATATATTAAAAAAGGTTTAATCTTAATACTATTCTTTCTACCTATCGATTAAATACTAATTATACAATCTCTTACTAAGATCCGAAACCTCGCTATCTTTATCAATATAAGCCCTCAACGCTGCGAATCCTTCTAAAACCTCCAGTCAAATACACCTTTATTCCCAATTTAGGACGTACGGACACGCTGGAATTCAACATTCTTAATACTCCGCCGGGCCAAGAAGCTACAACCTGTCTTTGATACCTTCTGCTCTGAATTTTATCATACTCATCTTTACGTTATATCAGATGAGTAGCGGTAGATTGATTACCTAATCTGTATTACTTAGCCTTTCTACAAATTCACTACTACCCTCTCAAAGACTAAAGATATAACGATTCATACTATCTTTAGTATCTATAATCGTCTCTTTGATCATCTAGAGAACCGTATTCGTTAGTTACAACGAAAGAAGATCAGATAGAAACAACAAATACTTAAGGCCCTAAGATCAGCTGAAAGTAAGCTTAGGGATTACTACACAATGACTGACCTTAAGGGTCTTAGTGATATATATTCGACTGGGACTATTTTGGCGCTGTAGTATAAGCTTGAATTCTTCCAAACCCCAGACTAACAGGATGATACAAAAGACTTTGCTGCTCAATACAAACAAAGTCTTGAAGACTGAGTAAAACACTATAAGAATAGCGTTTATAGCTCTCTCTCCCGGGTAGGAGGTATACAAAGCACGAAGCCTACAAGTAAGATTGATCTACTACTTACTCAGGATAGTAGGCCTACTGCACGAGTCTCTGAGCTCACTCAGTATCTCAAGAGTAGTAAGTAGCTCTTGTATTATATATTATTAAACCAAATATTCTTTCTAATCTTAATTCATTAAATAGGCACAGTATTAATACCGCCACGCAAATTCTGGAGAGATCATGAGCACAGATTTCCGGTACTCGTAGCTCTCGCTCGAGATACACTTTCTGTCCCAGCCACAGGTGCAGGCGTAGAGCGTCTTTTTAACTCTGCACGTAATATCTGCCACTATCGCCGTAGCTCACTACAATCGAGTACTATCCAGGATCTAATGCTTCTTATATATAGTATTCGGTTTGATCTAGAGAAGGAGCGGCTTACTTTCGTTCGAGAGTACGCAAGTAAGTCTGAGAGAGAGCTCCAACAAGAAGAGATAGATGAGCGTACACAAGAGGATATTACAGAGATTAGTGACAATGAGGAGGGTCCTTCACAATATAATTCAAAGAGACAAAGGAGTATTGAGCTTGTGGAAGAGTCTGAGGACGAGCCTAAGGATAAGCCTAAGGACGAGCCTATGCCTGAAGAGGAGCCTGATTTGCCTGAGCAAAATATACAGCGTATTTCAGGAAGAGTTCGAAAGCGTTCAAGGTTATTAGATAGATATAAGATATAGTTTGTTTCTGTAGTAATATTAACATCCCCTTATTCAACTTAATTATACTTATTCTTGTTACGATAGCATTACAGCCAAGAATTTGCGTAAATTGTATAAACTATAAAAGCCACATACACACTAATTTTTGCCCTAAAATGGGTCGAATAGGTCAAATAGGCCGGCCCACGAATGGACAGAAAATCGATTTTTCGACCCATGGGCCTAAATGGGTTGACCCATTTGGGCCAGCCCATGGGTCCTGCCCAGGTCTAGTATCAGTGTTATACCCTTCCCTCGGTCCTGGAGAGGGATTGTAATAGTTCAGTAGTATTAGATCAATATCAAGAGAGTCTCATCACCCTTTACTATCGGTAGTTTCGATCCTAGAGAGGAGAAAATAGGGCTGAACAGGGGGTTGACGGCAGATATGTAGAGATATATATCACTACAATTCTGGTCTACATACAGAGGCAAATTCAGTA